>JAZHYW010029599.1:0-18843 GCA_037355805.1 Ixodes ricinus
TATATATATATATATATATATATAACGGGCATGGTGGCGGGGGCCGAAGGCGTGGGTATAACTGAGAAGAAAAGCAAACCCCTTGATGAAAACAGCAACAACGGACGGTTTATTCTTCGACGTTTCGCCGGAGTCCGGCCTTCGTCAGGAAGGTCGGTTGCCATTATACAGGGATCTGTGGTGTCGTCAAGCTGCCAAGCACGCAGCTTTTTCTCACAGCCCCTCCATCTGTATCTTTAAAAGGTGGAAATAAACTCATTTCATTTGATATATATATTGTGACGAAGAAGAGGGCGACATTGGGGCAGTGGCGTGCCCGGCCATCACGCGCCAAGCTCCGCGCGCACGGCCCGGCTTCCATAAATTTTTTTCTATATCATTGAGTGGACGCGTCATTGTCATTTGCTGCCGGCCGCACATATCTGTAACAATATATATATATATATATATATATATATATATACTGTAAACGACGGAATTTTCGCGGGCTCAAATTTTCGCGAATCGGGCCAAAGTTGAAAAATTAAAATTATTCGCGGGTTCTAATTTTCGCGAATCCAGATTGCCACCGGACCCCCCCCCCCCCCCCTTTCCGGCCCGGTTGTCTTTCCATCTTTCTAGGATTCTGCGGCTTCAGTCAATCAGTCAAAATCTAGGAAAGGGAAGACGGCGGTAGGTTGTGTGACTAATGGTCCGGAAGTCACTGCCGTTACCCGCAGCTTCGAGACGCCGACAAAGGCTGGGTTAGTGTTCACATCGGTTTTCTTTGATGTGAACCTTTCTCGAGTTCACTTTTCGAGGTCACACACTCTGCATGAAAGGACAACCGCCAAGGGCAATGGGGTCAAACCAGTGTATGTAAATAAGTTAAGGGTCCAAACTAACTGGGTCACACACCCCTTAACCTTTCTTGGGTTCACTTTTCGAGGTCACACACTCTGCATGGAAGCCCAGCGACAAAGGGCGATGGGGTCCAACGATTGTACATAAACCGACTCAAAGTGGGTTTAGGGGCCAATCAAACTTGGCTGCGTTCCGGGGTCGTCGACGCCAGCACGCTCTGTGTCAGTGCGGTACGTTTTCTTGTGCCCGTCAGTCTGCTGTCCCTCGATGTCCTTACTACGTTACTTCAAGCCAGTGGTCGAGAATGCAGAAGATCATCATATGCCGGGACTGCCTGACCCACAGGTATGCAAGACCACACGTGATAAGCGTTCTTTTACGTCGGCCAATCAAAGTGTTATTGCCGCTTCTACCGCCGTGGACTCCCGAAAGCGGAAACGAGGGCCCTACTCTGCTTACAATGACGAACTTAGATGTAAGATTGGAAAATATGCTGCGGAAAATGGGACAATTGCTGCAGTGAGGAAGTTTTCCGATGGAAGAGAAAAGCTTCTCAACGAGAGCACCGTCAGGGGGATGAAGACCTCCTATATCCAAGCCTACAAGTCCTGTCATTCAAAAGAGCTGGCTACCTTGCCTGGTAAACTTCGAGGTGTCAAGCCTGTGCTTGGAAACTTGGATGATGACGTACGGGCGTACATTGTGGAGCTCAGAGAAGGGGGCGGTGTTATAAACTCCAGGATTTGCATCGCTGCTGCACTGGGCATTGTGCGGGCGACCAAGCCCACACTCTTGCCAGAGTTTGGTGGGACTCTCGTTCTCGACAGACCCTGGGCAAGATCTTTCCTGAACAGGATAGGATTCGTCAAGCGTAAGGCCACGAAGACTGCGCGAAATTTTCCAAACGATTTCGAGGGTGCCAAAAAGAAGTTCCTGCAGACTATCGACGAGAAGAGAAACCACTTCAGTATTCCCGACGACTTGGTGCTCAACTGGGACCAAACAGGTGTCAAGCTGGTTCCAGCCAGCAAGTGGACGATGGAGGCCCGAGGTTCCAAGCAAGTTGGGGTGGTTGGCTTGGACGACAAAAGGGAAATCACCGTTTTGATGACCACGACGCTTTCTGGCAAACTCTTGCCTCCTCAAGTGTTATATGCAGGCAAAACAGACAGGTGCCATGCCAAGGTCACGTTTCCAAATGACTGGGACGTGTGGCACAGTGACAACCACTGGAGCAACGAAGCCACAATGCTGCGATTTGTCGACACTGTTCTCCTTCCGTACGTGGAGACATGCAGGAGTCGTGTGAGTGGTGCCAGTCAACATGCACTTTGCATTTTTGACATCTTCGCTGCACATCGTACGAAGAGTCTTCTGCAGAAACTAGCTGCAAACAACATTGAGTACGTCTTCGTCCCGGCAAGCTGCACCGGACTCCTGCAACCGAACGACCTAAACATTAACAATGTGTTCAAGACTGCCATGATGAACCGCTTTACCCAGTGGTATGCCGGATGTGTACAAGAGGTGGTGGAGAAAGGACAGAGTGCAGCTGACGTTAAGATCGACTTGCGAGCAAGTGTTATGAAGCCCGTTCACGCAGCATGGCTGATTGAAGTGTATGCGGATCTCGAGAACCGCAGAGACACGATCCGAATCGGCTATACTCTGGCAGGAATTGTCTGAAGGTACCAAATAAACTTCTTGAGGTGAGCTGAATTCCGACTTATGGCGTTATTTACTTTAGGATACTTTCCATATCATATTCACATATCGCGTATAATGATATTGTTATGCTTTTTGGACGCGTGTTTCCCCGGTGTCTCAATGCCGCTTTCAAGGTGATGAAATTTTTCCCGAATTGTTCGCGGGACCTATTGTTCGCGAATCGGAGGCGGTTCGCGAAATTCGCGAAAATTAGGTCCACGCGAAAATTCCGTCGTTTATAGTATATATATATATATATATATATATTGGGATTAATGCTTTCTAAATAGCGGACTATATTGTTCAAGTGTTTGTGTCGTTTATAACCATTTCCCGTTCCTTATGTATTATTTTCCCGAGTTTCATTACATTTTGGCTTATTATTTGTTTTATTACTTTTTTCTATAATGCCTTATGCCTTGAAAGTGTATATAAATAAATAAAAAGTAAAATATTTCTGTTTCAAAACAGCAAGATCTATTACGGAGAAAGATAACTTTAACTCCGCAATACGCTAAACTTAAATTATTTTAGCCTTACATGGCAGCCTAGATGCGGTCACAAAAACAAAATACTGTATTTTTCATTTATGTATTATGATAAACCACAATTGCGGCTTGCTAAAAATAAAAGAATAAAAATTACACCTGAAAGCAATGTTTTATTTTAATATGAAATCGGTATAAATTTGCATATTCTCGAAACATCTACTTACTTAAGTGTATGTAGCGGATTTTATTTTTTACATCTGATATTAACTTTTTGTGAAGAGAACAAATAATTAGGACGTTCTACGACACCAGTGTTGCAGAATAGGCACCTCCAATCCATTCCAATTCCAATCCGCGTATTAGAGTTTTCGATAATTTAATTCCTTTCAACTCCCAGGAATTGGGACACTGGGCCCATTCCCACACCTGGAATGGCTGAATCGTTCCATTCTATTCCTGTCATTCCTAAGCGTAAAAATTGGCACTTGACAGCTACATTATATGTGCCGGCATAAGCAACATAAAGCTGACATCAAAACGCATAGACAAATGAAAAAGCTCTGATTTTACTAAGCTCACGGTGTTGGATTGCCTGGGGTGACTCATAGCGTCTGAAGCGTTCCATCGTAATGTGAAACAAGGTATGCAGAGACTAAAGTAAAAGGAAATGAGCGGGCATCATCAAGCTTTCTTGTAACCCAAACCCACTTAAACGTAAAATATTTAACACAAAAAACAAGCATCGAAACAAAGACCAAGTAAAAGGCGGACTTACACGTGAAAATGCAGTATCAAGAAACAAGCGTCGGAGCAAAGCGCAAGAGGAGAAGAGAGAAGTGATCTTTGTTTTAATGCCGAAGCAAACCTACATTTAGCACTTCAAAGGAGTGCGCGCGAACGAACGTGGAAGGCAGCAGGGTTGGCCACCTGCTTAACAACGCTCCTCGAACAACACTATCACACACTTTTGCTAATCAAAATAAAGCAAATAACTTTTTTATTTATTTTGAATTGGCTAGATTATCAAAACGTTCGTTCATTCAAACGAAACAGAATTTATTTTGTACATATAATATTAAACCACTTTGAATAAAAAAAATTAAGCTTCAGTTGTTTTATGATATCAAAGTCACTAAAATATATTTCCGAAAATTCCAAGAACTTTCTAAATTTTATTAAAAACCATCAAGTTCGACATTTCTTTTTGTTAATTATCCTAAAATACCAGGTCTTTTTTTAACGCATTAGGCAATATTAAATCTATTGTCAATGCCATAGAAGATTCCTAGGGCAGTTGTTTAAAAAATGACAGAATAGCCAGTGGTCAACCTTGCAATCCTCGACTGCTGGGAGTATAGGCGTAGACTTCGGGGGCATCGGGGCTCGTATCTCCCTGGTAAGATCCGGGGAGGGGGGGGGGCAGAGCCCCCCCCCCTCCCCCGGGCCCGGGCCATGATCCTTACCGAGACGCTGTTTACGTGCCATGTAACGAGCTTCTAGTAGTGGTATGTAAACAAAATAACGCCCACGTTGCCTTTATTGACAAAATGCATGGGAAATGGATTCCCAGCGTGTTTTTGTTGGCTTCAATCTCCAGTGCTGGCGAAAAGGTAACACGCAGCCCCCTTCCCCTCCCGGAGAAATTCTCAGCCTGCCCCCCCCCCCCCCCCCGGGGAAAATGTAAAGTCTACGCCGCTGGCTTGGAGAACCCTCAATTTTCGCCGTGGCCGCTTCAATGGTCGTTAACTTAAAAGCGAAAATCCGACAAGTTTGCCGTTTGCGCCCTTTTGTCATTTCAAGAATGCTCTCAAAACATTTTCTGTAAAAATATGAACTTTGGTTTATATCTTTTGCTAATTTGGGGTGAAAAAACTCATGTATACTTGCCGTAGACACTCAGAGAGCTGCAATCTTCTCTTGTATCGCGATCTGTGCCTTCAATCCCGTGCGTACAGTGAAGCTTGCAACTATATACTGCCGAATGAAGAGTGAATTAAAACTTGATATTTTGTTGAACTCATTAATAAGCAGTTAAATTGAAAAAAAATCTACTACGTTTGCTGCAGCCAGATTTTGTTTTTAACGGCAGGAAACAGCTGAAGCGGTCGCCAGGCTTTTTTCGCTCATGTAAACTGCAGTCCCATGATCGGGCGTTGTCACTCCCGTCACCAGCTGGCTCGTGAGGTAGCATGGCGTCAAGCATCGCGGTCACCTTGCAACCATGCACCAGCTCAAATGGCACAACACCAGAGGCCGCCTGAACCGCTGTGCTTTAGGCCAATGTGAGAGACGGCAGGACTTCGTCCCACGTCTTGTTTTTCACGTCGACGTACATTGACACCATGTCGGTGATGGAATTGTTTAGGCGCTCCGTCAGCCATTAGTCTAATTATGGTACGCTGTGGTTCACTGGTGGTTGGTGTGGCTGAGACTGAGGACCTCTTGCATCAGCTGTGTCATGAAAGATGACCCGCGATCTGTAACCATAACTTTGAGAGTGCCGTGCTGGAGGACGATGGATTCGATGAAAAACTTGGCGACTTCAACAGGAGTCCCTGAAGGAAGGGCTTTTGTTTCGGCGTACCGCGAGAGGTAATCTGTGGCGACGATTATCCTGCGGTTTCCCGACGTTGACGGCGGAAATGAGCCAGGTAAATCCATTCCAGATTCGCTGGAACGGAGTGTATGGGGGAGCAATCGGAAGCAGAAGTCCTGACGGCTTCGTCGGTGGTTTCTTGCGTCGCTGACACTCATGGCATGATGGAGTGTATAGGTGAACGGTCTTAGGTAGCCTCGGCCAGTAGTTCTTTTCCCGAATTTCGGTGAGCGTCCTACTGTAACCAAGGTCGTCATGGCTGGCTTGTAAAATTTCTTCTCGAAGGATGGAATGAATAACCAACAGCCCACGCTGTGTAGTTGTTAACTAAGTTATCTTTGTACAGTACTCCTTGCCGTATGGAGAAGGTTGGTAGGATTTGTAACAAAGCATGGAGAATCGTACTCGCTTGTCCCCCTAGGGGCTCGATTAGTGTTCGCAGTTCAGGGTTGTCTCGTTCACTGCAGCCATGTCGCTGACATCTAGAGCGCCGAGAAAACATTCATCGTCAGGATCTTTGGTGCAGGCAGGACCGGACTCGACGGGAGCCCTTGATAAGCAGTCGGCGTCATTGTGCTTGAGGCCGGATTTGTATACCACGGTCATGTCGAACTCCTGCAGTCGTAGGCTCAACCAGGCGAGGCGTCCCGAGGGTTCCTTCAGATTCGCGAGCCAGCAAAGCGAGTGGTGGTGCGTGACCACACGAAAAGGACTTTCATACAAATAGGAGCGGAACTTTGTTAAGTTCCGCTCATATTTGCGTACGCGATGAATCACTCTGACCTGACCTGCCTTTGGACAACTACCGCACAAAGAGGTGTGTAATTGGAGTCCGCGTGAATTTCTGTTTCAGCGAACTGGTCCAAATGGCCAGTAATCAGGGGCCTCTGGAGCTTTCGTTTGAGCTCATCGAATGACCGCTGGTCGTTCTGATGAGCTCAAACCTAACGATATCCTTCGTGAGGTAAATCAGTGGCGCAGACAGCTCGATGAAGTCCCGAACAAACCACCTGTAGTAGGCACAGATTCCGAGAAATCTTCTCACCGCCTTCTTGTCAGATGGCGGCATGTATGCAGCTATGACGCGGGTCTTCTCGCGGTCAGGGAGAACACCTTTGTTGTTCACGACGTGGCCAAGAAACTTTAGTTCACCATTGGCGAACCGACATTCTATTGGCTTGAGTTACAGGTCGGTGGTCTTGATGGCTTAAAGCACGACTCAAAGTCATCTCAAGTGCTCGTCAAATTCTCGCGAAAATAATACGACATCATCCAGGTAGAGGAGGCAGCTGAGCCATTCCAGACCTGCCAGCACGGTGTCCATGACACCCTGGAAGGCGGCTGGTGCTGTACAAAGTCCGAACGGCATCTCCTTAAACTCGTACAGTCCATGGGGAGCGACGAAACCAGTTTTCTCGCTGTCGCGTTCGTCGACTTCAATCTTCGAGGTCCATCCAAGGAACATATTGGTAGCGGCACAGACGGTCTAACATATCGTCGATGCGGGGAAGCGGATAAACGCCCTTCTTAGTCACAGCGTTCAGTCGACGATGATCCACGCAGAACCTCAGGGTTCCGTTTTTTTGTTTTTTTCTTTACAAGGACAACTAGGGACGGCCACGGACTTCTTGACGGTTTAATAATGTCGTCGTCAAGCATTTCTTGAGACTTGATTTTGAATCACTTTCTTCTCCTTTAAGGAAACTCGGCACGGTGACTGATGGACAGAGAGCGCGTCGTCGTCGGTAATGATGCGGTGGTGCTTCGCTACCGTTGTTTTTCGCACCCTTGAAGTTTTGGCGAAACACTCGTTAAATTCGCTCAAAAGGTGATGCAGCAGTCCTCGTTCAACTAGCTGGAAGCTTCGGGTCAATGTTAAGTTTCGAGGATCGCGTTCCCTCGTGCTGCGATGGAGTCGGCTCTTCCGAAAGTGAAGCGATTGCGGCTGAGTTCTCCAGTTCGTCGATATGGCCCACGGCAATACCTTTCGTAAGGTGATGCGGCTCTTCTCGAAAATTTATAACAAGGACCATAGTCTTGAAGTTCTGTTACTCCTCGTACGATACCGATTCTTCTTTCTACAAGCAACTGAAAGCTTCCCTCGAGCAGAACTTCGCCGCAGGAAGCTTCTTCGATCCCGGCGGGTACGAAAATACTCGACCTCGGTGGTAAGTTCACGTAGTTTGCAAGGACTCGGACTGCGGATGAAGTCGCTTTGTGCTCCTCCGGTGGTGGCGTCAGCGGAGTTTGCTCCGAGGTCGATGACGGCGCCATACTCGCAGAGAAAGTCCGTTCCGTGGATAACGTCCCTAGAACAGTCTTGCAGAACGATGAATTTCACAGGGCACGTCTCGCCGTGGAACTCGACGCGAGCAGTGCATCTCCCATCTATTGTGATGAGGTGCCCACAGGCGACTTTGTATTTGAGGGCCATCCCACGGCATCGTCAGTTTCCGAAGACGGCATAAAAGCCTCTCACTAAAGACGGAGTAGTTTACTTATTTATTTATTTGATATACCTCAAAGTGCCCTATCGGGCATTGTATGAGGGGGAAGTAGTCGTTTTTGACAATAATATTAAAACGATACATTTCGCACATATTTGCTTAAAGACAAGAAACAATGCAAATATACCAACTCAAGAAAAATTACACTCTTACACAAAAAAGAATAACGTAATATACCCGCTCAAAAGAACACTCGTACACAAACAGAGAGCATCGTGCCAACCAGGCTACAGGAAAAGAAATAAAAACTATCTTTGCACATGAAAACAAAAAGGACACCATCCTATGACTCAGTCCTGGGAAAAGTGGAACAAACGGTGACATTTAGATTTGAATTCATTTTTATATGTTATATTTACAACGTGGTGGGGCAATGAGCTCAATTCTGTAATGCCAAGCTGTAATGGCGAGTTGCGAAATTGGTTAGTGCAACAATTTGATAAGCAAATTGTGTGAGGATGGTCATGTCTGGGAAAGATGCGATGAAGGGGAGGCAATAAGCATTCCTTAAGGTTAATATCAAAGTAATAAATATTGTGGGTGAACGTCAGACGGGAGACTTTGCGCCAGGCGTTAAAAAGGGTAAATTAGCCCTTTGTTTTAGCGCCGAAACGCTCGTGTAAAGTGAATAGCCATTATATATGAAGCAGGCGGCTTTGTTTTGATTTTTTTCTATTTGGGCAATCAGGTAATTATGGTGGGGAGACCATATGATGCTGGCGTATTCAAGCTGAGATCTGACAAAGGACTTAAAAGCTACTAAACGAGTTTCAGGGGAGCTAAATACAACTTCCGTCTGATGAATCCCAAGGAACGACTTGCTTTCCCAACTATGTAGTTAATGTGATCGTGCCAACTAAGAGTATCGGAAATGAAAACACCCAGATATTTATATTTATATACATTTTCCAGAGGGACAACATTGATAGCGTAGTTGCAACTGATTGAGCATTTCATGGTTGTCACACTGATACATTTGGTTTTGTCGCCGTTAATTCGCATCTGCCACCTCTTGCACCATAAAGCAATAGAGTTCAGATCGCTTTAAAGTGTACAGGTGTCGGCTGTATGTACTATCTTTTTATACAGCACACAATCGTCTGCGAAGGGTCGAATCGATGAAGAAATGTTAACAGGGAGATAATTTATATATATAAGAAAAAGCTGATGCCAGCACGGAGCCCTGGGGCACGTCAGACTTAACATCAGTACTTGATGATGACTGATTAGAGATTGCAACGGATTGGGTTCTAGTCATAAAGAATTGTCTAATCCAAAATATAAGTGAGGGGTTCATATTCAACATTTCAAGTTTTTGTAATAACCACTGGTGTGGTACGCAGTCAAGTGCCCGAGAAAAGTCTAGAACTATGATGTCGGCCTGTTGGTGCGAATGGACGTTTTTATAAAGATTAGTTACAAGCTCGAAGAGTTGTATTTTTGCACGATTTGCCTTTTCTAAAGCCGTGTTGTTCCACAAAATGAATGTTATTCTCCAAAACAAAATTAATAATATGACTATATAAGATATGCTCTAAAATATTACAGGGGATGCTCGTTAAGGATACAGGTCTGTAGTTGTTTAAGCATGACGTGTCACCGGACTTGCAAACAGGAATAATTTGTGAATGCTTCCAGTCATTAGGCAAATGCCCTTCTTCGAGGGATTGCTGATACAACAAAGCTAGTATGTCGCTAGAAAATGGCTGCGTATTTTTCAATAATTTAGTGCTAATGCCATCTATGCCTCGCGAAGAACGATAAGATAGGCCTTCGATGATTTTTCCTATACCACGTGAACAAACAGTGATATTTAAAAAAAAAAACCATGGTCATAAATCAATTCACAAAAAGGTAACGGAAACATTTCGTTGATGAAAACTTTACTAAAACATACATTAAAATTGTTAGCAGTTTCAAGGTCGGCGCATCTATTTCCCTCCGCATTCGTAAAGCTACGATTAGAACTTGTTTTCGGCGGATTTATGCAATTCCAGAATTGTTTTGGATTTGACTTTAAAGGGCCATTTAAGTCATCTCTGTAAAAAGTTGTTTTAGCTTTTTTTTTAATTTCGAGAACACATAAAGATGAAGGGGAATTATACAAGTCCCAAGATAGATTATGGTTGCTTTGCATGGCCCTTTTGTACAAGCGTTTCTATTTGTTAAGAAGAGACTTAAGTTTTTTTAGAAAACCATGGACGTAAAGGGTTGTTCAGAATTTGTATTCTTGGAATGAAGTCGGTGAGAATACAATTCAGCTCATTTTGAAATACGGACCAGTTTTCTTCGACAGATCATGAGCGGAAGGACTGCTCAAAGTTATCTAAAAAGATCCTCATAACTGAGCTTATTTCATTACTTTTCGCCTTAGAATAGTCATGAATTTGTTTAAACTGGTTACGGGGATGCTGAGTTGCCTTTTCGACTCCAATTACCACCATTTTATGAACACTCATTTCTTCAAAAACATTTACGCGCTTGATTATGTCAGGGCCAGTCGTAAAAAATACCTCTAGAATGAAGGTTTCTCGGTTAGGCTCCAAGAACAACTTCAGAAAAGTAAAGAAATTAAAAGAAAACATTCAGAAACTTTATACACTCGGAAACATGTCTGCAATCTATTAGCGGTTTACAAGAAATCCAGTTAATTCCTGGATAATTAAAATCTCCTCCGAGAAATGCAAGACATCCGGGGTAACGATAAATAACATCATCAAGGTTGATACAAAGATCACGGTCAAAGTCAACAGTAACATGTGGCGGCTTGTAGCATACACCAACCAGGACATAAGAAAACGGAAACTTAAAGCGAACCCAGACCATTTCCAGATCGGTTTTCAATTCGACAGGGACAGACTGGAAACATTTTTTAACAGCGATTAGCATTTTTCCCCCTTTTGAATGCGACCGGTCTTTCCGATAAAGCAGATAATCTTTATCTAAAACAAGCTCACGGTTATCAATATCACTAGAAAGCCAAGTTTCCGTTCCAAGTATGACGTGCGATTTACAGATTTTGATGGAACACAAATGTTCTTCCTTGGAAACAAGACTCCAGAAATTACCGACAAGAAACGATACAGTTCCCAAAGGCGCTCCTTTGCGCGGCGTCATGATTCAGCTGGTGTAGGCACAGAGCTTGTTTCTTCCTGTTCAGTCACATCACCTGATTTTGCATTGTAAAATAACAAACGATCTCCAACGTAAAGCTTGTCAAAAACAAGGCGCACGCGGGTCAGGGTCGAACGAAGAAGCTTACCGTACTCCCATAGCATTTTTCGAGCATGACGAATGTTAAGTTAGAAGTCTTCATGTATCCAAACATGCCGATTCTCGAGTTGTTTCAGCTTTGACGCATTTTTAAGGAATTCCTGCTTCTTTTAAAGCTACGGAAGTTAACAATAATCGGACAAGGGCTAGTCCCCCGCTTTCTTCCCAATCAGTGTGCGCGCTCGATTTCTCCGGCCTCAATTCCAAGGTGCGTTTGAATAAAGTTCTTCACAATTTGCTCGGATCTGTTCCACGATTCTTTGTCTTCTTCTGGAAGACCCTTGAATATCAGGTTATTTCGGCGTTGTCTGTTATCCGGCGCGTCACAAACTGGTTGAAAGACTACTGAGACGGTTACAGGTGGAGGATATCGATTTCACTTCATTTTCCAGTGTCCACGAGTGCCGACGCGTCGCGGCCGTCGATTGTCACGTTGCGTCTGTTGGGCACCGTTGCAGAAGCGTCGCTACGATGCGCGTAGTCGGTCGAGTGGAAGGCCTGCAGCGTTTTTGGAGGCTCTACGTAGTCGGTCAACGGCAACTCCACCTCCAGGAGTTGCAGCTTTTAGTTTTCCCGGTGCGACAAGGGCGATAGGCTCTCACGACGGGGACGGTGCATCGGCGACAGCTGGACGTCGTGGTGACGACGATCGGGAGCCGCGGCGAGGTGCAGGTGTGTGAGACTGAGGTCGTCGGATGTACTTTTCAATCTCCTGCGGTCGCTCACCTTAGCGTCGGCGTGGGTCGTTTGGGTGGAAGCCACGCAGCCCTATTGGCCGGTAGGGTCAACACCGCTTGATATAGTTGGCTTCCCCGCAGTGGTAGCATAACGCGCGTCGATCGACTGACCTCAACACGTCGGTCTTCTTCGGCGAGGGTCGCTCCGGGCGAACGAACTGGGCTTTAGCTTCCTGGCGTCCAAGGTACTGCCGCAGCGGTGGGTCTCGTCTGGGTGGTGCCGTGGCCTGGCGGTTCGCTTGAAGCGGTCGTGGGACTATGGCGGCGTATAGCTGAACATCAATTCCTCTGGCGTCGTGCTGTTGATGGGAAATTCAGGTTGGCAAGCTCGGTGTGCCTTTTCTCGGACGAGCTTGGTGAGCGACAGTGAGGCCGGGCGTACAGCAGTAAGCCGTAGCTTATTTAGCTCTTCACGTACGACGTCGTGTATCGTCTCCCTAATTCCGGTCAGGCGGGAGCCTGACTGGAATTAGGGAGAGGTTCTCGAATTTACCACAACGCGACATTACAGAGACAACAAAAGCGGTCAGGCATCGAACCTCGACTTTTTTTGCGTGGGATGCAAGCACGTTAACCATTAGGCCAGGGGCTTGCTGCCTCTGAGCACAGCCAATAAGCACAACGGTATCATACCGAAGTCGATGACAACACCTTGATTGAACGCGAACCCCAGAAGAAAACGCTAATGCATCACCCCCTTTCGCCCTTGTTGAATCTCTCTCCGCTCGCGGTCGCGCTGTAGCGACGTCAAAATTCGAGTGCACTCAAGCCTCATTGATTAGGATGGCGGTGGCAGAACAGATTCTGACGTCAGACGAAGTCGTACTGCGAGGCGGTATTTTCGCCGGCTAGTGTCGAGCGAAGCGAGCGTGTAACATCTAAGTCCTCTATGGAAGGCTTAGAGTTAGCTCAGCGAAGTCGCCTCTGGAAGGAACGACGCGTAGTTCGATGAATTGTTTCGTAAGTTTAATGGTCGCGTATGTAGCTTTTGCAGAATGTCTTCATCACGGATTTTGGCTGGCCGACCGTGCACACCTAAGGGTATCATGATGTCCAGGCGGGAAGAGCTGCTCGCCGTGCCCGTGGTGTCTCTGCAAGACATGCTTCGGAGATACATGTACTTCGTGAAGCCCTTTCTAACGGCACAGAGTTGGAGGAATTACGAACGGTAAAACATTTTTTGAATTCTGATCTTTGCTTTCATCGCAGATCACAATAGAAAACGTTGCTACTTTTCTCTTGTCAAAATGGACAAAGTTCCGTGAAGGATGTTCTTTTGATGATCATGTTTGTTTTGTATGCAAGACCATTTCTTGCGGAAACCTTAAAAGGACACTGCAGCAAAAATAAAAAAAGATTTTTCTTTTAAAGGGACAGGTATATAAAACAATTACAAGAAAAATACACTTTTTACGATGCAATGCTTTTATGCCGCTAGATACAATTTAGTTGCAGAATGGGGAGGTTGCAGCCCGCTAAAGCCCCGCCCCGGGCTTACAAGGTGCTTACATATTTCGTTGGCTGAGAGATGCTTGACGAGTGAAAGGTTGGTTCTAAAAGTTTATCTCCAGTGCCGTAATAGTAATTTAATCGATTTTCTTTTTATGTTTGAGAAGAAACTAATCAAGATAGCGTCAATATTATTTTCAAATGCATTCTGAGATTGTTTCTCTTCCCTTGGTTTGAAACGTTAACAAGCATGACTGTCGGCGTTTGCCGAGCGCTGAACGAGCTCAGCTCGTTGAGCTCGTCACTTTTTATGAGTGCGGGTCGTTTTCAGTTCACTGGAGGTGTTTCTTACACGCCCTATAGATGTACCAAAACATTACGTCTATTGTTAAAAATATAGGGCATTGAAAATTTGTATTCGGTATGAAACACCTTCCAAACACCGTTTTAGATGTTTTATAGTTTCCTGTGTATGACTTCACCAGGCAAAAATTTGGGGGTAACTTTTAGCATGTGGTAAACTCGCAGCAGCAGTCGGAGACGCGATCACGACCCATATTCCAGGCACCTACTACATACCTCTGAAGCCAGTACAAAACACAACACAAGGTCGAAAAGCTCGCGGCTATTAGGCAGCCGCTAGTACTTTGGATAGGACACAGGCGAGCAGAAAAATGATGTTAAATTGTAATGTCAAATAGGCACGAGGCATGTAGGCATATGCCGTCACCATGACACTCTACATCCTTAGAAAATAAACTAAGTAAAGAGACCAAAGAAGTAAAGACACATATCTTTTTTTATTGAATGGAGATCTGGGGACAACTGATGCTAAGGAATCCGCTCCTATAAGTTTTGTCCTAATTTTATAATTGGAATCAAGCCTCTATGGAAGACAGTGTTTTCTTGTTTTGACACAGTCTATAGCGAAGCGCCGAAAAAACACAGCCCTTTTTAAAGAGCGCATCCTATGGCACCATATTTGACGAGATTCTTGTGACAGATCATGCGTCGCGTCACATTTTCGGAAATGTAAGTGGCGTGTTGGGTCTCGAAGGGGCAACTCCAAATATTGAAAGACATAGCTCTTTTTTCTTCTTGTAGGTAAGTTTCTTTAGCTCAAAGGGGAGTTTTACTTATTCTTCTAAGCTTAAGCGCGCTGTTGGACCACCACCACCACACACACACACACACACACACACACACACACACACACACACACACACACACACACACACACACACACACACACACACACACACACACACATATATATATATATATATATATATATATATATATATACACACACACACACACGCTGTACTTTGCTGTTATGTGCTGCTGCTGGTTATTGGTTGCTGCTCTACGCGCGTATTGCCTGCCGCACCGCTGCCATGCGCGTTATTGAGCAACGCTGCGGCCTGCGCGCGCGCGCGCCTGCTGCGCCGCTGCTGTTGCTGCCGCTGCGCATGCTGCCGCATTACCTGCCGCGCTGGCGCTGCTGCGCAGCGCGTTGCCGTGCGCGCATATTCACCGTATCGCCTGCTGCTGGCGGCACCGCTTTGCTTTACCGCGTATACCTTGCCGCTGGCCTGGCTGCTGCGTTGCCTTTACTGGCATGTCGCTGCGCCGGCGGCGCTTACCTGTCTGGCTACCGTGGCTACGCTGTATTGCCGCTGCTGCTTACCGCTGCACTATCACCGCGCTACCTTTGCTGTACCTACCTGATGCTGCGCGTCACCACGCGTTGGCACCTTTATGCTGTGCCACTGGCTGCTTGGCCTTTACAACAACAGCGCGCGCGCGTTGCTGGCAGCGCGCGCGCTGCTGCTAACAGCGCGTTCTATGGCGCGCGCGACCGCGCGCGCTGGCTGCTGCGCGCTGCCGCGCGCGCGCGCTGCGCGCGCCATGAACGCTGCGCGCCAGCAGCAGCCAGCACAGCAGCGCGCGCGCGCGCGCGCAGCTGCCAGCGCGCGCTGCCGCGCGCGCGCTGCTGCGCGCATGTCGCGCTGCGCGCGCGCGCTGGCTGCAGCGGCGGCTGCTGCTGGCGCGCGCGCGCTGGTGCGCGCCTGCGCGCGCGCGCGCGCGCGCGCAACTGCTGCCGCTGCTGGCGGCAAAGCCGCTGGATGCTGCTGGCCGCGCTGCGCGCGACAGCGTTTGCCTGCACGCGCTGCAGCGCTGGTAGCTGACGGTGCAGGTATTGCGGCAGCCGCCGCTGCGGCTGCTGGCGGTGTGCTAGGCATGCCGCTGGCTGCTGCTTGCTGCTGCTGCTGCATGTACGACGCTGCGCTGCGCCGCGCTGGCGCTGCGTGCTGCTGGCTGTTACTCGCGCTGCGCGCGCGCCGCGCAGCAGCGCGCGCGCGCGCGCGCGCGCGCGCGCTGCGCGCGCACGCATATCGCTGCGCGTGCCGCTGCATGTACCTGTTGCGCGTACGCGCGCTGCTGCCGCGCGCGCGCGCGCGCGTGCGCGCGCGCGCCGTCGCCGCTGCGCGCGCGCGCTGCGCGCGCGTGCTGCGCGCGCTGTACCGCTGCTGCGCGCGCACCGACCGCGTACGCGCATGCCGCTGCGCGCGCGCGCTGCCTGCTGCCGCTGGCGCGCGCGCCGCGCGCTGCTGCGCGCGCGCGTGATGCTGCTGCTGCTGCACCTCGCGCTGGCAGCTGCTACTGCCGCGCGCTGCTGCTGCTGCTGCGCTGCCACCGTACGCTGCTGCGCGTCGCGCGCGCGTGCTGGCGGCGCCGCTGCTGCACGCGCTACTGCCGCTGCTGCTGGCGCCTGCGCGCCGCGTGCGCGCTGCTGGCGCCTGTACCTGCCTGCGCCGCGCGGCGCGCCGCTGCGCGCTGCGCGCGTGCGCGCGCGCGCGCGCGCGCGCGCTGCGCGCTGCGCGCGCGCGCGCGCGCGCGCGCGCGCGCGCGCGCGCGCTCGCGCTGCGCGCGCGCGCGCGCGCGCGCTGCGCGCGCGCGTGCGCGCGCGCGCGCGCGCTGCGCTGCGCGCGCTGCGCGCTGCGCGCGCTGCGCGCGCGCGCGCGCGCGCTGCTGCGCGCGCGCGCGCGCTGCGCGCGCGCGCGCGCGCTGCGCGCGCGCGCGCTGCTGCGCGCGCGCGCGCGCGCGCGCGCGCGCGCGCGCTGCGCGCGCGCGCGCGCGGTACCGGCTGCGCTGCGCGCGCGCGCGTTTGCCTGCTGGCTGCCTGCTGCGCGCGCGCGCGCGCGCGGCTGCCGTGCGCGCGCGCGCGCTGCGCGCGCGGCTGCGCTGCGCCAGCGCGTGCGCGCGCGCGTCGCGCGCTGCGCTGCGCGCGCGCGCCGTGCGCGCTGCGCGCATGGCGCGCGCGCAGCGCTGCGCGCGCGCGCGCTGCGCGCGCGCGCGCGCGCTGCGCGCGCGCGCGCGCGCGCTGCGCGCGCGCGCGCGCGCTGCGCTGCGCGCGCGCGCGTGCGCGCGCTGCGCGCATGCGCTGCTGCGCGCGCGCGCGCACGCGCGCGCTGTGCTGCGACGCTGCGCGCGCGCGCTGCGCGCGCGCGCGCGCGCGCGCTGCACGCGCGCGCGCGCGCTGCGCGCGCTGCGCGCGCGCGCGCGCGCGCGCGCGCATGCCGCGCGCGCGCGCGCGCGCGCGCGCGCGCGCCGCTGCGCGTGCGCGCGCAGCGCTGCTGCGCGCGCATCGCGTGCGCGCGCGCTGCGCGCGCGCGCGCGCGCGCGCGCGCGCGCGCGCGCGCGCGCGCTGCTGCTGCGCGCGCGCGCGCGCGCGCGCGCGCGCGCGCGCGCGCGCGCGCGCGCGCATGCGCGCGCGCGCGCGCGCGCTGCGCGCGCGCGCGCGCGCGCGCATGCGCGCGCGCGCGCGCGCGCGCGCGCGCGCGCGCGCTGCGCGCGCGCGCGCGCGCTGCGCGCGCGCGCGCGCGCGCGCTGCGCGCGCGCGCGCGCGCGCGCGCGCGCGCGTGCTGCGCGCGCGCGCGCGCGCGCGCTGCGCGCGCGCGCGCGCGCGCGCACGCGCGCGCGCGCGCGCGCGCGCGCGCGCGCGCGCGCGCGCGCGCGCAGCGCGCGCGCGCGCGCGCGCGCGCGCGCGCGCGCGCGCGCGCGCGCTGCCTGCTGCGCGCGCGCGCGCGCGCCAGCTGCGCGCGCTGGCTAGCCGTGCTGCCGTCAGCGCGCGTCTGCCGCCGCGCAGCGCGCGCGCGCTTTGCCAGCTGCTGCCGGCTGCAGCATGTACGCCTGCTGCCTTCGCCTGCTGGCGCGCGACGCTGCTTTGCGCCGCCGCCTTTGCTGCGCGCGCGCGCGCGCCGCGCACGCGCGCGCGCGCTGCCGCTGCGCTGCACGGCGCCAGCGTAGCGGCACCGCCGCCTTCGCACGCGCGCGCAGCTGCTGCTGCCAGCACCTGCTGCTGCATTTCAGCTGCGCTGCTGCTCAGCAGCTGCGCTGCGGCTGCTAGCCAGCTGCTGCTGCTGCTGCTGCCACGCGCGCTGTTTTGCCATGCTGCGCGCGTCGCGCTGCGCTGCTACCGCCTTGCTGCTGCGCCAGCATGCACGCACCGCTAACAGCATGCTGCTGCGCTGCATGTTACGTTCGCGCAACGCATTCAGCCAGCACGGCGCGCTATAGCCTGCTGCAGCTAGCAGCGCGCGCGCGTTCGCGCGCGCTGCCGGCGCGCCAAAGCGTCTGCCGCCAGTCAGCTGCCGCGCGCCGCCTGCTGCTGCGTGTTGCCTGCGCCTTTGCCATCGCGCGCGCGCGCGCGCGCGCTAGCTGTAGCAGCAGCATTGCTTGCGCGCCAGCGCATTGCTGCCAGCTCGCGCGCGCGCGCGCGCGCGCGCGCGCGCGCGCTACCGCGCGCGCGTTCTTTGCTATGCTGCTACCTGTACGCTTCTTCTGCGCGTAACCAGCTATTACTATACCTTTACTGCGCTACATTGCCGCAACAACCTATTGCCGCGCTTGCTGTTGCTGCCGCGCTGCCTGTACCGCGCGCTGCTGCCGCGCGCTGGCTATGGCTATATGCTGGCACGCGCAACACCTGCTGTTGCTGCTGCTGCTGCGCGTAATACCTGCTGCAACCTGCTGCTGCCAGCTTTATGTCGCTGCTGTACCTGCCGCTATTCGCCTGCTGCGCTATGCAGCCAGCGCTGCCGCGCTGTACGCTGGCTGCTGCTGCGCGCTGTACGCTATACCTTTCATTATTATACATATGTCTGCCCATGCGTTTACCTTCTATAACTGCTACCTTTATGTTGTATTTCTTCTGCTGCTGTTGCTGCCACCAT
>JAZHYW010029600.1:0-15148 GCA_037355805.1 Ixodes ricinus
GAGTAGTGCCACTAATTGAGATGGACATGGTGCAGCATCCGAGAGGTTGTATAAGGTCACCATTACCCATACGCAGAAAATATCCGGAAGCTGGCGGAGTCAGCACCTTGTTTAAGCGGCGACGAAGGTTATTGGACATGCAGGATCTTGCGGCCCCTGTATCGACTAGTGCTGAAATTTCTTTTTCGTCGACTGTTACCGTAATAATTGTTGGATAAGGACGAGGAGGATTTGCGACAGTTCGTGTGAATGCAGCCTGACCTCCGGCGTCAAGGCAGGCTGCTGCTTTTAGTTTGACGACTGGTTTGCAACGGGATTGCTGTTGAATGGCGAGACGGAGCGCTGACGTCTTGGGCAAGGAGATGGTGAACGGCCACGGCGAGGTTCATAACCAGAGGAGGATCTGAGAGGGCGGTCGTCGATGTTGCGGCTGTGCGTTGGTGTCGTCGAAGCGTCTGGGGTTGTTGAGGGAAGACCGACCGTAAGTTTCGGCGTCGATGCGGCGATGACAGTAGCGGATGATGTGACCAGGGTTATGGCAATAAAAGCAAACTGGACGGTGGTCTGACGTTCGCCATACCTCTGTTCTTCGGGGTGGTCCATAGTGTCGGGGTGGTGCTGGTGTCGTATTTTGAGGTTGCATCGGAGAAAATATCGGCGGCGCGTGCTGCAGAGCACTAACAGTTGGAGGCGGAAGAGCTGCTGAGGCATACGTGCCAGGCACAGAAGGCGCCGGATGGAGTGCGCATCGAAGTTCCTCCTTGATTATTTCTTGTATGTTAGGTGCGGTCGTGTCGGCGGATTGCTTGAAAGTATCGGCAGATTGGTGTGAAGTCGACAGAGATGACAAAAACTCACGGAGTTCTTCACGGATGATTCTACGGATTAATGCCGGGAGGTCGGTGGCAGAAGATGGATTGGAAACTTCTGGGAGACGCGCAAATGGATCCTTGGAGATTCGTCCACTTTGAAGATCCTCGTAGTGTTTGCACTCAGAGATAAGCTGTTGAACGGTCGGAGGAGACTTAGGGGCAACCACAGAAAATAATTCTTGGGACAATCCCTTGAAGAGGTGGCGGATCTTGTCATCCTCAGGCATGTTCAAGTCGGCACGATTGCACAGGCGAAGAACATCCTCGATGTATGCTGTAGAGGATTCAGTAGCGGCTTGGTATCTTCGTGACAGTTTGTCACGGGCTTGTTGTCGGCGGCGCTCGGGTGTGCCAAAGACATCTGCGAATGCGGCTTTAAACCCGTCCCATGAATTGAGCTCCTCTTCATGGTTGTCGAACCATTGCAGGGCGGTTCCCTTCAGGTAAAACACAACGTTGGCTAGTTTCAGTGTGTCGTCCCAACGGTTGTGCTCGCTGACTCGGTCGAAGTTTTTTAGCCAGTCGTGGACATCAGCGTCTTGCGTACCTGCGAAGTCTTGAGGATCCCGGTGGCGGTGCTTGGGCGGCAGGGTGACACGGGGCCGCTGGTCGTTAAGATTTGTGTTACCTGCTTCGTCGGGCATCGGGGTGCGTGTCGAGCCGCCGCTGCGGAGTTCCAGGTCAAGGCAAAATGGTACCGGGTGAAGAGGACAGGGATCGTCAAGCTACCTCCACCACGTGTGAGGGTGAAAATATAGGTGTATTAAATGAGAGGATGTATAAATACAATGCTGTGCGACCGTTGTCAGTGTCCTTCGGGGAACAGACTGCGCGCGCTCAATGCACCTGCGTGAGGCTTCTTCTTTGTCCTCCATTTCTTTCCCAACAATATATATAAACGATATTGTGTAATATACCTGAATCGCGTGATAATATTTTATATGCTGATGATACCAATGTGTTTTTTTCAAGTGAAACTCTGGATCAGCTGGAGGAATTTGCAAATAGTTAGCTCAGTAAATTATTACTGTGGCTAAAGTGCAACCAGCTTAGTCTTAACACTAGTCAAACAAAATATGTACGGTTCAGATAAAAAAAGAAAACATTTGGCGTACACTGAACATCTTTTTCGACAGGGAGAAAATTGAGGGCGTTAATTATAACAAGTTTCTCCACGCGTGGTAGGAAGAAACCCTCAGTTGAGCTGTACAATAGAAAAAAAATGAGAGTTGATATTTCAAGAGCAATGGGAATATAAAACAAATTCCGACAATTACTACCAAAAAGGTTGAAACTGCAATTCTATTATTCGCTCATCTATTCACGCTTACAGTGCGGTATGTTAGTATGGGGAACCACTACACAAACAAATAAGCACAGACTATTTGGTTTGCAAAAAGAAGGCTGTTCGATTTATTGAGAACCTTAAAAGGTACGAACACTCATTCCCGGTATTTCAGAAGTATAAAATATTAGAAAAATCAAACCTGCTTCTTAAATTATCAATTTTTTTTAATGAAACCAGACAAACCCAAGCACCCTTTCTTTATATCTACGATGAAACCTCCGAAAATTACAGTCTCAGAAGCGCACAAGTATACGATACCAAGGGTTCAAACTAATTACTGTACACATCACCTTGCATATCTCGTTCGAGATCAACTAAACACACTGAACACACGTGTACCAGATCAACTAAACACAACTAAACAAACATCCAACCATACCAGAAATGGCCCAAGCACAAATTTCGTTTTTCCATTCTAAGAAACGAATTTTTATAATATATATTAAGCCTCTCCATGATCTGGAGTTAATACAAAGTTGACAGTAATGTGTTATTGTGTCTGTTGTGGATCTTGAAATTGCTGTATTTTTGTATATCTATTCTGTTTATGTTCCTGTTTCTCCTTCGAGTGCTCTCAAAATGGCTGGAGCCTCGTCAGAAGACAAATTGTCTTCTTTTGCCTAGCCACCCAGACCCTTTTGTGTCTTAAATAAAGGATACATACATACATACATACATACATACATACATACATACATACATACATACATACATACATACATACATACATACATACATACATACATACATACATACATACATACATACATACATACATACATACATACATACATACATACATACATACATACATACATACATACATACATACACACATACATACATACATACATACATACATACATACATACATACATACATACATACATACATACATACATACATACATACATAACTCGGATTATGTTTTATTAGATCGTAGATTGCAATCTATTGTGTCATGGTGCGATGATTGGAAAATGAAGCTAAATTCTACAAAACAGCACTCTTACGTATTTCAAAGAAAAAACAACCTTTGGAGTATATCTACAAGATCGTTGACTATTCAGTTTCACTAGTGCGCGAGTTAAAGTACCTTGGTGCAATATATATCTGACAATCTTTCATGGTCTTCTCATATAACCAATATCTGCGCCTCGGCATTTAGAAAGTTGAGTTTCCTTATAGGAAAGCTAAAGAAGGCTCCGGTGTCAGTTAGGTTACTCGCTCACAACTCATTAGTCACAGCCAATTAGAGTACACCGGTGCTGTTTGGGACCTTTTTACTCAAAAAGACGCATGGAAATTAGAAAGGGTCCAACGGCGAACTGTTCCTTTTGTCTCTGGAAAATACGGAACGTTTGATTCATCTAGCGAAAAACATGGAGGCTAAAGGGATACCGACACCGCAGTTACGAAGAAAAATTGCTCGATTTCAATTTTAGTTCTCTCTACAGCAAGGCCAACTGCGCTAAGATCCCTTACATCAATCGTTCTCCTTTATGATCAAGGACAACGCGAAATAGACATCAAATTTCCCTAATTCTCATTTTTGCGCATATTATCATGTTTAAATGCAGCTTCTTTCCTCGCTCTATTAACGATTGGAACTAATTACCACTACAGCTTTTTGTTGAACTTAACTTTGTTCAAGGTGTGGAACATCCTGTTGAACAGGATTGCATTGGTTAATTATTTTCTTTCATGTTAGGCCATTTTGTGACATAACGCTTGATGGTTGACATTCTCTTCCTGTTTGTCTTTCTTTCTACCTGTTTATTCGAATTGTTTTCCATTGTTTCAGTTAGGTATATATAGTCGTGCTTTTTATGCTGTTTTGTTATCATTCTCGATTTGTACACCACCCCTATCTGGGACCACTTGGCTCCTTAGTGATTGAACAAACAAAAATTAAATAAATATTGCTAAGTAACCTATATTTGACAAATCGAAGCAGAGCTCCTTGTTCGAGAGCAAGGACAGGAGTGTTGCGGACTAAGACATACAGAGCTAGATATCGGGAGGCAGATACGGTGTGTGGAGCTTGTGGAAAGGAGGAGGAGACGGCTGAGTACTTTATACTTTACCGTAAGAGGTTTCACCCTTTAGTAGCTGAAGAGGCGACTCATTTGACAAACGCACTGGGATTTAGGGATAGTGAGTGAAAGTTGATATGGGAAGGTGGAGACAACCGAGAGATTTGCTCACTGGTGGCACGGGTCCGAAGGAAGGATGAATATTATCTTATTTCCTTCTGGACGACCCGTACGGTAGTGAGGGTAGTGTGCATCCGGTCGCATAGAGAGAACTCCGTTGTTACGAATCGTAGCTTTTAAGACTAAAACTCTAAATATATAATTCTGAGGTTAAGGGGCAACTCCGCTTACCTATTTAAGATTTTTGGGTTATGATCTATTTAGTCGAAGTCGGCAACCCTGAATCCCGAAATATAATTTGTTTTCCGGTAGTATGTGTAGTTTTGTAGATATCGCGTATTCGAATTTCATTCCGGTGGCACGGCGAAACAAAACTACCGACTCGAGCACCTTCGCAACACTGATAATCAGCTGCGCGTCGACGGCATGACGTAGATCTTGTCCCGCGTTCCTGAGCCGGCGCACTCTTAGAGTTATTAACAATAAACGCTAGAGGTTCAGGTGGCGCTAGTGTGGTGTTGCATTTGGAAGCAGTCAAAACCCAGTCTAAGTCCGACTGCAGGTAATAAATTTCAACAAAAAGACGCAAATACATTTTTTCATTCAATATTTAGCAATTGTAATTACAATTGCTTAATTATTAGAGCAAATATTGCTTAGTGTTGTGACAGAAAACAAAGTTTGGAACGTTTTACAATCGGATGTACAAAAATATGCTGTCAGCTTTACAGCGGAGCTGTTAAGGGTTAGTTTCCCCCGGATCGTGTCCGTCCTCAAAGGACCTGATGACACAGAACTCTGCTCAGCTACCGCCATCTATGAGTGACGGCGACAACCTTTCGATCGTTTCCACTCTTGCTTGCCGACTTCCGGCCGGCCATTACTTCATTCCCACCATAGTACTGCTTCGCTGGTCTTCCTTCTTCACCAGAGCGGAAAGGTTGAAAGTTTTTTCGCTACAATTCATGGTGTCGAACACCGCGCTAACATAGCCCAATATACATGTATAATATGTGTTGGCATTGCAGACTGCTATTAAAGGGCACGTATTTACGCACATAGTCAATGCTATAAAGCACACAGAGGGAATCAGCGTGACAAAACACCGAAAGGATGCTAATATATGCCAAATCAAACAATCAAAACAGACGACAGGAACGAAGCATGGAGTTATGGAACTGAAGAACACCTACTGGATTAGTAACAAACTGTACATTAGTAATCAAAATAAAGCAGTAATCGAGTGTTGTTGCTCTGAAATAAACACGATTGTTGTTGATTTATAGCTTGTATTGACTTATCATGCTGTATAAATAACCTAGGCCTAGGCCTCAATTTTCGCTAACTTAACCCTCGCTTAGTAATAAAAAAAAAACCTATGAACTAAATAAATTACAATTTTATCATTTGAATAAAGCTAAATCGTAGCCGTTACGAGTAAAGAAACTACGCTGATTTCTATTATTCCTGGGCGAAGACAAAAATATCACCTACGTTTTCCCATAGGAGTACACAGGAAGACTTGAAAAGAAGACTGGTTGCTGTCTGCTTCAATTTGCAACCGAAACCCCTGTAGACACTAGCGCCAGCTGAGCCTCTAGCGTTTATCGTAATAACTCTATGTATAGAAAAATACCACAGTATCGAAGCGCCACCACACACGATTTATTGCGTTCATGAACAGGTCTGGAAGGCGATCCCATCGCCATCTGTTGGTTCAGAATAACACTAACCACGGGCGGAGTTTCACCTTAAACGCTGCCTTTTCGTACGATTATTTCAATGTTTAAGCCAAATGACTAGTGGTTTATTTCCAATATTCACCTAACGGTCTCACAGAACGATCTTTGATGCGCTCTTCTCTTGCAAACCGTCTCCGGACGTAACCATTTTATGGTGGCTTCACCTTTGTATGATGACCTGTGTGGTGAAAGCAACTGGGAATTTGAAAGAGCACTCGCTAACAACAGCGATGCGGCGGTTACTTCCCGAGTACCTACAGAAGCAAACTGAGAGTTAGAGGAGTAGAGGCGGCAAACCGGAACCCACGGCCTGCAGCGAAAATGCCCCCCCCCTCTCCCCTATGTCGCCGCCATCTTACCCGTTTGCCACTTTAGTATTCATGTGACGTCAAGAGGACTGCACCCACAGACAGGTCCGATGTGCGACGGTGCAAGTCGCGTTGAACCACATGACGATCCTGCTGTAGGAGCTGATTAATGGCAAATAACGGCCACCTGATACATCTCGCCTAGGGCGGACATTCAGCAAATAGGACCCGGTGTGTACGTATCGCACGAGATCTGGAGGCCGGCAGATATTGGGGACTTTTAGCGAAACCAGTTACTCGGTGTTCTGCGCGTAGTGCACTCTACCGGGGGCCCTTTGAAGCAGACTTTAGGAAGTAATCCGTTACAAGTAACGGATTATTTGTAATCCGTTACCTTTTGGAGCACTCTCGTAAATGCCGCGTTGCTTTTTTTTTTGTGCGGCAGTAATTTGCAATGTAATTTTGTCGCAAATATTGGTATCGGATTGCCTTAATTGCTCGTTACAATTTAAAGAATATTAACAAAATACTGAAACTAGAGCAATATGAGCCGGCAATTCAGCAGCATAAAAATAGTAAGTTCAGCAAAGTAGAAACCATTGTGAAGAATAGAATAACCGAAAATACAACTATATTTTTAGTATAACCTGGCGGTAACTAGAACCACAAGAAAAACGCGCAAGGCATATATACAAATATTCGAAAAACAAAGATCAAGAAGACAACGCCGAGTAGGTGTTGTCTTCTTGATCTCCTAGTGGAGGTATGGTTGGCCTGGCCAAGGTCCTCGCATCCTCAGATCAAACTCTTACCTAACGTCCGCAAAGAACAGCAATCTTGATGGTGTCAAATGCAGGTTGCGGAAGCACTGCGGAACTTAACATATACAACGTAGTAGACTCTTTAGTGTTCTAAACCAAATCACGCATGACTTGCGCTGCTCCTTAGAGGCCGATGATGTGGCGGCATTCCATTGGAGTTGGAGGAGGAGAAAAACTTTATTCAAAAGCTCAAGTCCGAGCCGTATTAATCTTCCGCACTGGAGGAGGACTTGTCCTCTGTAACTTGGGTTAGGGCTGTTCGTGGCGGAGGTTCTAGGATCTTCTGCACATGAAGAAGTAGGAGAGGCCAGAGCTCATTTTGTAGGTCTGGGGGAGCTTCACAGCCCGCCGCGAGGCGCAGTCTTCCAAATCTATTAATTCGTTTTAAAATAAGTTTTCTTGACGTTCCTGCACGGCAGCCCAGAAACGCTAGCCTAGGCTAGTGTTTCTGGGCTGCTGTCACAACACAGACCACATATATATAAAGATATAAGTGCAAAACATTTCGTTTCCGTACCCCTTTAATGAAGGTGACAAAAATAGGCCGGAAAAAGAGCAACCATGTGCGTTTCCCGAAAGCATTGTGCTCGGCCTTCGTAGAAAATAAAAAGAACTGTTACTTTTGATTGTAAGGGGAAGTCGATAGTGCAGATAGATGACGAACGTTTGTGGGGTCGTTTGAACTTATACAACGCGCGTCGATCAAGCCGCACTCGGGTCGCTTTCAAGATATCCACACAAGAGAGCAATCAGACTGCTTAATGACTGATATTGTGTCGCCCGAATTTCCATTCCTCCGGTCGCAGCTGCGGTTTGAAGCCTTCCTCAATGAAGGCCCTGAACGAAAACCCTCCAACCACCGCCTGCTCTTTCCTTAAGTAGCCCGCCCGACGACTTTGTCTCCTGCCCCTTCTCACTCGAACAGAGAAGAGGCCCCTGATGCGCACGGTGCCGGGCTGGCGAACAATGCCGGCCCGGCACTGTAACGCCAACTTCACCAGATTCACACCGGAGGGCATGGCATCATTGGCTCTGTAAACGTAGCAGGGTTGAAGGAGTCCCAGATTGGCGTGGAAAGTCGGTATTGGCACTTGACACGTTGGAGGAATCGGAGAGTGTTTACATCGGCGGAGGATGTATGCATCGGCACCGTACACGTTAAGCCAAATCACAGCGTTCTCCGACTTCCCTCCCTCCAGGCTAGGCCTCGGGGGGCTTGAGATGACCGGGCTCGCCGGACCTCCGGAGTGGAAAGCCTCCAGTTCGGCCATCACGACATCTTCGCTGGCACTAATCGAAGAAGGCGGCGGAGCCGATACAGCCGAACGGAGGACCGGGCGTCGGTGGGGACCGGCCATCGTCAGCTCCGAGATTCAGGGCGACGACCGCAGCCTCGGCAGTTGACAGACGACACCTGGGCCAACTGCAGCAGGGGAGAGGGGGTCAAATCGGTCCCCTGGCAGAGCGCACGGCTGCTTTTACGCTGGCAGAAAGGGCCGACGTTCTCAGGAATGCACTGAGGCGTCCTCTATCGCCAGGTGTGCGTGGCGTGCATAAGTCGGCATTTCGAGCCGACCTCACTCACACTCACTGTCACTCCAGCTTTCGTCGTCAAAACTCACACTCACAATCACGATTTATTCAAACCAGGGTCACCGCATTCACTCACCAATTTGATTTATTCATAACGAGATCATCACACACACTCACCATCATGATTAAACACGAAACCAAACTCACTCACGCACTTTATCACGGCCATCACGCTCGCAGGTCATCACGGTCACCGCGCTCACAAATCATCAGACTCACAGCACGATCATCGCACTCACCGCGTCATCACGTTCTATTCCACTCACAGCTCATCGCGGCATCACGCTCCCACCTATTCACGCTCACACATCTGCAGATCATCACGGTCATCACACTCACTCATCGACCTTATTCTACAAAATAGTTATCGGCCTCACCGTAGTCGCGGCGCTGGCGCTCGTGCTGTGCACATGGTTGCTCGCGTACAATCCCGCCACGGTGTCTGCCGTCTTCCACCGCTCTGGCAACTACTGCCGTCTCCTTCCGATCGCTGGCTGCGAGGTCGAGAAAGTCGAGCTTTGTTGGGGTACAAGGGAGCGTGAACGTGAGTCTCGCAGATCTATTCTTTACGGTGTGCACTGTTCGTCTCAAGCCATTCGCGACAGCCTCGTGCAAGTATGAAGCGAGCGTCTGCCGCTTCGTTCTTTGGGTGTGAATTATTATTATTTAAACATGCACCGCAATGGGTATTTGGTTTCTGCATATAATAATATTGCGAACCTCTCCCTAACGATAGGACGGTTTGCTGTGCGATTTGTTGTCGAGTAGAACTATTTCGTAACGGTGTATCTCTATATATTTATCGTCATTCACACAAATTATTTTGCATAAGATAACTTCCTGGTGAATGTATTTTTTCAAAGAACTAAAGTTTGTCTTTTTATCATTGCACGTAGTCTCCAACAAGTATATAATTTAAAAAAATATGTGGATGAATGAACCGTACATGATCGAATGCATCAAAGTTTAACGAAGCAACCGAAAGACACAATTATCGGCGGCTTCGTAAATACGACTCATAACGGACTGAAGAAGGACCTGCCAGGTCCAGAAACGTTTCCGGCTTTCTTCTCGATCGCCACGCAAGATTTTAACCATCAAGGGCAATTAAACTGGTTTGAATGTTATTACTCGCAAATGCGTGTTGTCTTCCAGGCGATGGAAAATATAAGCTTCAGTATAATTGCGAAAATAATTATTTTGGAGTAATTACACTGTTAATGATTGAATTGAAAGGCATGGTTTTAATAAAAAATATGACTGGGCATCACAGGAAAATTACTGAATACACCAACATTACAATGATTTAAGGCACGCGCAGCACTTTACGGCGTTCCAAAAATATTATCAAATTTGGACGCGTTTCCGGCTCTGGGTTTCTTATCGCAGCGTACCTCCGCACGAGGAATCCCGATCCCCGTGACCAAAACAACTTAAATATTTAAAGTACAATTATTAAATTTTTTGTCATGTGCAGAGGATTGGGGCGCTTTATTCCCCCGGACGAGGAAGGTAGCTTCCGTGCGCACAGGCGCAAGCAAATATATCGGATGCTTTTTAACTACTTGGGTGCTTAGCCTTTAACCCTTCCACCGTTATTTACTAGTAGTTATAGGAGTAAATAACCGGGGCACGGGTGAAAAATAGCGCACCTCGTAAATGACCGGCACGTGCTCCCGCGCAAGCTGTGCCGTTTGATAAATACCATCGATTGATGTTGCGCCGATCGGGCGTCATAGGGTAATCTGTAATTGAAGCTACGTTGCTTTGATTTAGCGTCGTTACGTTGTTGATTAACAAACGATTTTAAAGGGCATCTGACACGCCAAAAAAGAAACTTTTTTTTTTGCATGCTAGGCGTTGAAATGGCATATCAGGACATCACAAAAAAATTGTTTCACTATAGAGTTGCAAAGTTCTTTTATAAAAAATAGAAATACGAGGCCCAATTCAAAGTTCCCGCCGTGCACTGTGACGTAACAGTGTACCGCAAGGTGTCGGGGCGGTCAGAAGGGAGGCATCGCCGGAAGTCACGTGAGTTGTATCCCTCCTCGTGCTGACCGCGAGCGCGTGTAATATTTTTTAAAACTATTTTTGTTATTCTCCGCACCTCCACGAGCGATCCAAGCAGACAAGGTTTCCTTTATTTGCTTTTCATCGCTTAATGTTGCTGTAAAGGTAGAAGAAGCGGAGTCAGTGAATTGACGTGATCAACTACAATGCCTAGAAGGTGCTGTGTGAGGGACTGTCCCGGTATTTCAGCAACTGAAGAATAGATCACAGTGCATGCATTTCCGAGAGACATATATCGGCCGCATGTGCACCTAGTAAACAAGTTCTACCCATGTTCTAGACAAAACACGTACTTTATGCTCGACGTTTACTTGTACTTGGTACACTCACCAGTTCGTATTCTTTAGACGGCAGGCATCTTCAGCCTGGAGAGTATCCGATGATTCAACGACCTCGGTGTCTGAACCGTCAGCAATGCGATCGGGCGTGTCGAATGCTAGCAATCCTAATTTCTGCGAGCGCTCTAAATTCTTTTTTTTTAAACTGGATAGTTTGTTTTGCTCTTAGGATAGCTCTGTATCATCGGACTGACGGCATGCACTCGTACACTGGCTTGTACTCGCAACGCTTTCATCATTGACCTCCATCATGTCGATCCACTGACTCTTCGTCCTCAAATTTTACAGCACGCAAACTAACCAACGGTGCAGCGATAAAGAGCTAGTGGAACTGAAACTTCGTTTTCTACGATCGCTCGTACGAAGAGCAGAATAAAAAGAAATACAAAAAAAGTTTTAGGCACGGTCGCGGAGAGCACGAGGAGTGAAACTCAAGTGACTTCCGGCCGAACCCACTTTTAGTGACGTAGGTCGATGCCTCCCTTCTGACCGCCCCGACACCTTGCGGTACACTGTTACGTCACAGTTCACGGCGGGAACTTTGAATTGGGCCTCGTATTTCTATTTTTAGCTATAAAAAAAACTAGCGCAACTCTATAGATGAAAAACAAATTTTTTTGTGATGTTCCTGATCAATGTTATTTCAACGCCTAGAATGAAAAAAAAATTTTTTTTTCGCGTGTCAGATGTTTTTAAGGTCGTGACTCCCCCCCCCTCCCCCCCCCCCCTCCCCCTCAATTTAGCGGGGAAATTGAGTTGGTGTATTGCTCACGTTACGTAAAGTTTTCCTCTAAATTTAGAGGGGAACCTGAGTTTGTCTGTAGGCCTCGTGACGGCAGGTCACGTGACATCAATTTTCCCCTATATGTTTTGCGTGGAAACTGAATTGGTGCATAAGTCATGAGACGTCAATTTTTTGGGCTAAATCTAGCGGGGAAACTAGAGGCGTTTACGCTCACGCCATCAAAAAACAGGGGAACGGGTCACTAGCAGTAACAGCTGTCGCTGTAAAAACAATTGAAAACTGCTGAGACACCATAACCATGCGCAATAGAAGAAAAGTCGTCCACGCAAAATAAAGCAGATGACGTTACATGGCTCTTATTCAGCAAGGTTTTGCAGAACACATCTTTGTACTCATTCGAACGTCAGTGCAACAGAGCAAATCTGGCTGAAGAACGCATAGAATCTGAAATGATTTGAACGGGTGTCGCGCTCCTACTTTATTTTTTAGATAATTAGACGTAATCGTAGGCGAAGGATTGACTTCAAATGCCATGTCATTATTTGGGGTGCCTTACTTTTTTACCAAATTTACCTCACTTTATCGCTGAAGAACCATATAGGGTAACGGCCGTATTCTTGAACGCTATCCGACTCTAACTCAGTTGAGTGAGAGGAAAAAAAGAACACCTCAACTTGAGAGGTATTTCGCTTCACAGATGCTTCACGGCGAGTCCTCCAGGTAGGAATTTCTGTACGCTTTCATACTCCTCAGCGTTCCCAGGGATATCTGAAAACGAGATTATACCTAGCATGTTTCGTCTGAAACATAATTTTGGTGCAAAGTATGAATATATGTGTTCGTCGTCTTTAAAAGAATCTGCTTTACAAGCACTGAATTGGTGGATTTCAAGGTCTTTTCTAGCCAGCGTGAAAGTTTTAGCTGTTTTAACGTTAAAACAAGCATAAGCACCTTCCAGTCTGGCAACAGTGTGTGCGAAAGAACAGCGACCAGTTTTTCCAGGCACGAAGTTGACGATGCAGCAAGCCCTTTTGCGGACCGGTATCTTTGTGTACTACAACCGGTGTACCACAACCACAACGAGAGCGGGCTGTTGCTATGGCGACGGCGTCCTCGGCAACACGAACAACCGATTGGGGAGCTCGGCATGGTTCGGAGCAGTTCGGAGTACGTGGATTTTTAACAACAAACACAGATGGCCTTTCCGCCGCCGCTTGTCTGGGGTTCGTGTCCGTGCAGTGATATGGCGACGCTAGCACGATTTAAACGCGCCCGAACGCCGAGGCCGAGATAACCGCCTTCGTTGGACTGCTATGAACTCGATCGCTACGAAGTCAACACAACTGTCATCGTTGGTGAAAGAAGACGGCCCGTGCCAGTCGTACGCAAAGCGGTGTAGATAGGAACAATCGCCGAGGCGTTTTTCGCAGCCTTGGAGATGCAGGAGCCAGCCGACGTCAAAGAAGATATGTTTGAACTACGAGAGTGTCAGCAAGAACTACGTAAATACCTGTTCACACTCGGAGCGGACGCACGCGTTTGATCAAAGTGCTGTATTCCCGCTGTTGGACAGCGTCTTGGTAAGCGCTTCGGGACCGGTCTTTACGATTGCAAATCGATACTGACGTGGCACTCGGCAAGGAAAGGTTGGACCGGCATCGGGTAGCTCCCACGAACTGTTATAGCTCGACAGTGACGTACCGTCGTGTCAGAATAGAAATGGCATCCTAATAGCAAAGTGTACATACCGTGTTGCGAAGGTAATCGATACCGCGCTTATTTGAGCTCTGTATCAGAAAAAACAAGTAGACATGAATCGATAAGAGTTCCTTTACGGCCACAGTGTTTTTAACCGCTGCCTCGGAAAACATTGAGATAGGCAAGGGAAGAGATTGACCTCTTAATCTAAAATTGAGGTCAGCGATCAAACTATAATACGGGAAGGATCCACAAGGATCGCGCGGGCATATTCTATTCGGCAAGCCAGCCGGTCGTGGGCAGACGGTGTTGGACAAGGACCGTCGGAGCAGCGCTGCGCCGAGTCGGAGTGCCTGCTAGGCCTATATTCTGCCGAGCTCGCTTGGTCGGTGGAATCTTTGCCGTTGTAGCTTTTCCCGGGTGTTTGTGGATCTAGCGTTCTTGTTCGTCGTAGTTTGTTTCAAGTGCTTTTTACTTTTTCCTTGCTGCTTGAAGCCGGGACGCGCGAGAAGAGCACGTAGAAAAATAAACGTCCGTTGGTCGTCGCGACCAAGTAACTGAGCGACGCTGTCGGCCATGCTGATTTGATCGTAAAAAGTGCGTAAGACAGTTTCGGAGCTGTCGTAGGATTCCGTCGTAACCTGCGCGAAATTTAGAGAATTTCGTTTCGTGAATACGAATTGGCTCTTACGTTCTGTCGCACGCACATTTTGGCGTAATATCGTTTCGTGAATCTGGCCTCAGACCCCTAGGTGCCTTACCGTCTGTGTACGTGCAAAGCCTATACTCTGTTTCAGCTTGTGTTGTACCGCAGGAAAGGCTACAAGCGCGAGCTCCTTGCTCACATGTCGGCAGCACAAGCTCCCGTGCACCAAGGGCAGCTGCCTACACTATGAGCTCGCGCTAGCCTTTGCTGCGGTACAACATAAGGTGAAGCGGAGTATACGTGACATCACAAGAACAGTGACCGAAACACTGCCTACTTAAAAAGAGAAAAAAAGTTTTCTCATTTATCAAGACGAAGAGGTTGAAGCTGCGAGTGCCCCACACGGCTTATGGCCACCCCTGCAGAAGGAGCCAAGTAGGCTTAGAAACGTCGGGACGTCTTTTTACGGTTTGCTCTTTGGAGAATTCTCTTTTTTTGTTTAATCATTTCCCACAACCAGACATATCTGTCGAAGATGTTTACCATCAAGGAATTCTAAGTCGTTGAACACCTTCATCGCGTTCAGCCGTTTTCTGAAACAACGTCGTGGCAATCGATTCTTCGCTGTGGTGCAGGAGTTTGTCGGTTCTGAGTACAAAATGCACGAACTCGGTGAACGTTGTGCCAGTCGCCATGAAACACCAAAACCAACTCGAGTCTAGAGAAAATATCAAAGTTGCTCCGAAGCTTCCTTGAGAGTTTTAAAGAAAATTGTTGAGTATTTCCTCAGTCGAGTGGAATTTCAAGT
>JAZHYW010029601.1:0-11272 GCA_037355805.1 Ixodes ricinus
CGCTAACTGCTTAACGAAAGGCTTTAGCTACGAAAGAAATGTGAGTGAACATGGGGCGACCAAGAAGTAGCCCTAGCTTTGATCTACACAAGAGCGGCACCAATCGCACAGTCGCATCGTTTCCAGCCACCCATCTCCAACGATCCAGTCTCTTGCTGCTTCTCTCTTTAACATATTATTTAACTTGAGGAGATCCACGAGCTAATACAGCTGGAAAACAAAGGGGGAGCAACTCACCTGCCGAACAAGAGGCCTGCTGCGGTTTGCTCCGCTTTCGGTGTTGTCGAAAACCCGTCTTTGGAACCCCCAGTGAGAGCAAGCGTAAAGGGCAGTATTCAACCCGTGGTTGTGTACAACCACAAATTGGGTACTGCCCTTTACGCGGAATATTAGAGGTATTCCATTTCAGGTTCAACAATGTTTGAGTCCTAGCTCACAAAATCAGTAAATGTGCTCAGCGTATCATCAAGCGTTAGTTTGTTTCTCATTAGTATGCATATTGCTTCTGGTCTGTGCATTATTTTGAATCGGGTCATGTTTTATTGCTAACATTACAGTGTTGTTGTGCAGCCATGGAAGCTAGCTCGAACCTGGACGCTACCCTCAAAGCCTTTCTCCAGACATCTAACACGATCCTGGGTTCTTTGGACGAGTTAAGGTAAATCGCTGGGAGCCGCAACATTGGGCTACCGTTGGAGGAGGTGCTTCGGCAACCTACAGGAAAGTAAAAGTAGCAGAGACATTGCGGACACCCAGAGGTCAACGCGGAATCAGGCCAAATCCAGCCTCTAGATGCGCCACAGAGAGGGGACGATAACTGCGTCTATCGCGTACAGCGTATATACACGAGTTAAAACACTCACAACTAAGATAGGTCTGCATGACCTCAGGCCCCTGTTAAGAAAGATCTTTAGACGAAAAAATGTCCGAACGGCTTCGATGCGTCAGGGCAGTGATCTAGAAGCCCCTGCGAAGAAGTGCAATGAGAGGAAGCACTCCCAGAAAGAAGACTTAGTTGTGAGAAGGTGCGGGTTGTTTATCATGGAGGGACGGCCATACATTGGCGCAAGTTCATATGAACTGGTAGAGTGTAAGTGCTGTGCCAAACCAAGTGCTGTCAGGTGAAATTCGCAGAGACAACAAACCAATTTTTTTGCAAAGAACACAAAGAAGGGCAGGGACAAAACTCGTAAAAACTGAAGCACACTAGCACACACTTCTGCCAAGTGCAGGCGGAGATGGTATTGACAGGAGTGAAACGTGGACACCTGTTTGTCTTCATCAGTGACAAAGACAATGTACGCATCTCTGCAAACTTTGATGAGGAATTCTTCAAAGATATGATTGAGAGGTCGACATTTTTTTTGAGAACTATGTGCTGCCACATATGGTTTGCGTGGAGAAAGTGATTGGTTTCTCTCTTTAACCCGTTCCTTAGAGTTAATACACATCGGAGTCATGCAATGATTTTTTGTCATTTGTTATATACACATCAGGAATTATTCTCTAATTTTGCAACCCAAAAACACAATGTCGAGCATTTTTCGTTCAAAATGTGCTGATATTTGAGAGCAAAGCCAAGCCAGTTTTTGCTGGTAATCTGAGTATATCTGGGCGTGCATTGTTTCCAAAGGGTTTCAAACTAAAACATTTTGCGCAATGAACATCCCCTGTGCAGATGGTTCTGGGTACAAGACTCAATGCTACTGTGATCTCTAAGCATTCCTGTCTTACTCAGTTTCTCTTTACATGAATTTGTCTTATTCAGAAAAAGAACTCCTCCTCAACAGCTTTTCTGTCTACATGCATGGCAGGTAGTTTCATCTCAAGCACTTTGCTTGACACGATGAGTAATGTTCACCTGGTCCGCCAGGACAGGCAACGATGTGATATGGTGACAGTACCGTCTTAATGTTTATCGTATCCATATCGCGGTCAAGCTTTGTGATGGAGACTAAAAGAAGTAGCCTGCTTTAGCCTTGAAATTGCACGACGACAAGAAGGTTTCTCTATCAGTGACATTTTGTTCAAGCATACTTGGATCACATGGAAGCCAGTATGCTTCTCAAAGTTGGGAACATTAAAACCGTACATTATTGCATTAAAGTGGTAATGCAACAATATTCAGTTTGAATGATTCCAACTTCCAAGTGTTACTTACAATTGGAAGTACTACTTTAAAGTGGTAAAGTAGTACTGATGCACAATATAGTCTAAGCACATAATTTTAAGCACTTTAAACAAGCTAGCAACAATGAAAATGCATAGACATTTTGTACTCATATAGTTTATTAAAAAGGAATGCAGCAACGACTTAGGGACAGGAATTATTCTTGGCAAGATAACATTGCACGGTTTTGTTAAGATATTTTGGAGTAACAAGTTTGTTTAATGCGTATAGTTTGAACAAAGTTGAAATTTGTGTTCAGTAGTATTTCAGGACTAATCTTTGTGCTTGTTATTTGTTCCGTGTTTTGTATTTCTCCCTATAGCGATGTTACAGTGTCAAAACAAACATAGAACAGCAAACACTTTTCCTAACTACAGCGGCCAAAAATGCTACAAATGGAAGTTACAATGATTGAAATTTTGAAATTTGTTAACGAAACACACACGTAGCATCCAAAAGCTGTATATCTAAACCCGATGGCACTCGTGTATTAGAAGCAGCTCTACTGGAAAAGAAAATTGTTCTCACTGAGTAATGGCTTTGATAGGTTCACCATGCCAGAGATTACATTGAATATCTTGTCAATGTATAGCAGAACATTCAAATCAAACCGATTTCGTAGAATTTGGAAGAGCTTCATTCTCTGAATGGCTCTTTCTACGTGTATTCGAGCATTGGCTATCGACTGATTAGCCCGGCTTCCTCTGCTATGAACTGATCCTCTGCGAGGCATAGAGGCCTGGTAATTTTTACATTTTGTTCCCAGCGAAGCTCATTGATTAGAACTCATTTTTTCAACCATGATACTCTCAATGTGTGGAGTACATTTGTCAAGTATATGCGAGTCCTTTGCGTGTCAATGATTTTCCGCCATACCCTGGGTTAACATAACTTATTAACTGTAGCAGAGTAGACAGTTGGGCGAGTTGGTAGGTATTGAACATAGTTACAGTTGCGCACACAAGGACGAGGACAGAGAGAGAAACACGTAGACGACAGACAAGCGCACACTCACAACTCATATATTAACGAAGTAGGAAAAGAATGAGGTACAGAACGCGGAATCCGCTCGAGCGTTAGCCACACGAGGCGCGAGGAACCACTGGTGTGGCTAACGCTCGAGCGGATTCCGCGTTCGCACCTCATTCTTTTCCTACTTCGTTAATATGAGTTGTGAGTGTGCGCTGTCGTCTACATATTTCTCTTCTCTGTCCTCGTCCTTGTAACTGTAACTATGTTCAATAACTTATTAAGCCTCATGGCGTTTTGCTCAGCAGGACCTTGGCCGTATACGTCCCTTGTAATGCCTGTACGTTAGCAACCTCGACACGAGGTCTTTGGGCCGCTTAATTTCAGTTTCTGTACAGTCAAGCACCATTTTATTTTCTTTTTTACTGCCATAAATATGTGGTGAGGCAGCTTACCACAGCATCTTTCTCAGGCCAGAAGACGGCGTGCCCTTAGGATGCTTGGAAGAACCACTATGGATTCTTTAAACATGTTGGACTGTCACGTGTGAAAACCGGAGAAGAGAAAGAAGCGGATATCGGCGATTTTTTTGTGACAAGGAAGGTGAAGGAAAAAGGAAGAGGAGGACGACTACCCGACCGACGGCGAGGGCGGACATGTTGAGAAGAGCTCCACAAGACCCGAAGAACGATTTCGGCTACGCTCCGAAACCGACCCTGCCCGTAATCGGCTACGCTCCGAGATTCGGTCGTCGCTGCGGACCAGACATCGTCCAGGACAGGACCCATCGAGGCACCGTCCGATCAAAAGGTCGTGAGTGACTCGACAATGGAGGACTCAGGGATTCTGGAAGGGACCGAACGTGACGCTCGCCCTGGTGTTCCTTTGTTTGTTTGTTTTTCTTTGTGAGCTATACCTTGAATATTACCAAATGTTTCTTTCTTCTTTCTTTCTTATAAGTTCTGGTAAATACATTTATATATTTTTATTCTTCTCGTTATCGTCGTCTCGCCTCATTATTTCGCGTGCTGTGCCGGGCGAACGTGACATGGACACTGTAGTCCGGTGAATACCAAACAGCACTCCCAACAGCGAATATGTAACTTTAATGGTAAAGCTTCATGCATCTGAGCAGCACAACATCATCGTCACTGAAACAGAAGCTACGGGATGACCGAAGAATGCGGGCTTCTGTGTATTGTTCTACAATATTGTAAAACAACTCCAATGAGCACACCCCAGAGAGCACGAGCAACCCGTTTTCGTCCACTACTTTGGAGATTGTGATCGGCTGGTTATCACGGTGGAAGGGATTACTGGTGGTATCGACTTGGACCCCAGTTTCCTGCCGAAACTTGTAAAGAGCTCTGACAGCTGAGCACTGCAAACAAAGGAAAACAAAGTCCTAGTGTTAAACTTATTTTAATCATTTATACAAACGAAAATAAAGTGTTCCAATGATATACTTTCTACCTTCAGAAACTGGGACGTAATTGTCGAAACCAGTGTCGGGGATCGGTGAGGCGTTGGCACTTTGTCGCAGTCGAGGCTTCAGCCGAGGATTCAGGCGTAGGTGAATGGGTGTGCAGCATCTGAATCACTGATAGTGGAAAAGAAAAATTGTGGCGACATCTGCAGTTGCATCCCAATAGATTTACAACACTCAACCAATGCTAAGATTGATCAAGCGAAGTGAGAAGTTGTGTGTATTAATTTTTTATGGTATCTGCTTTATAAGCATATACAGAACATTAGAAAAGCTATTTTTTGAGCAGCACGACAAATATATTTCTGTGCTACGAGGCAGAGAACCAGATGTAACTTGTATGAATTTCCAAGTACAGCTGCAAGTAAACAATGAAAAAAGAGATATTTTAATTACTTCCTAGTATTTGTATTTACTCATTATAGCGGTCTACACAGCTTGCAGTTGACCTTTGCTGGATTTATATAGTGTTTCCTGGAATCTTTTGGTGATATCGGGGGCTCATTAATATTGGCCCTTGCCAGATGCAGAACAAACACAACGTCAGGTAACTTGTCTGGCACATTAATTTTTTTAAGCTTCAATCTTTATGGGCAATAACACATTAATTTTAGGGAAAAATTTGTCTAAAAGCCTGAAGAGAAGATTATTTTCGTACGTAAACTGTAACCCTCCATCGGTTCCATGCTTCGTGTTGCTGCTTCTGAGACATTTTCCACTGGACAGCTATCACCGTTGTGTTTCCTATAGTTGTCAGGGGGTCCAACTGTATGGAGATGGAAGGCTTTGGAAGCTGCCGAGGCTGTGCAGCAGCGTGTCTTTCACCTGAAAAGGATAATTTGAATGTGCTGGCTTAATAAACAAGACTGGAAAGAGGGCAGTGCAGTAAGGAAAAGTACAAAATGTTCACTTTAAGTATGTGGAACTAAATTGCTATGCACCTAAACAGAACTCGGGAAATTCGACTGTTTCTGGTTACCATAAAAATGTTTTTTCAGGAAAAAAAAGTTTTCATAGGTTTACTGACGAAGTCACTGCTTATTCGAAATGAGCTGCATTTATGTGGACTTATTTTTTCCACAGGCACGTAGGCCTTTTGACATTTGAAAGATAATTTGGAACGAAGGCTTGAAGAATCGGCGGTACGAGTTCATGCTTGAGCGGCGCGCGCAGGAGTCGGTATCGTGAACTGACTCGTTGCTCGCGTAAAGGCGATCGACGTAAATGCCATCTGGGATGCCACTGAGACAGTGATGCAATATTTTTATGGTTTTTTTATAACTGTAGGGGGCAGAGTTTGGAAACGCATTACCCCGCCGTTTCGCCTACATCTTACACGATCAAATTATGCATTGTAGACACGGGAAGGTTCACTAACGGAATAGCCTCCGCCGATCATTTTCAGCGCTTGTACCTTCTGTTTATGAAGGAAAACGAACAAATACCTTCATGCTGTGTACGGAGACGCGTAAGTAGCGATCTTACTCGGTACGTTGTGCACGGGATAGACGAAATTCTGCTCTTGCAAGTGCTTGCTGCACACAAGGGCATGCTTTGGCGCTGGCTTTCCCATTCTTCCCTTAATGAGTCACGCTTTCTTCAACCTCTTTGACTTCGTGTACTGGTTCATTTCGTGCTTTGCATTGTGGCACCGAACAGAATGCCACCACAGCAGAAACCGTGCGAGTGTGGTCTAAACTGTAGATGGCCACGTCTCAGGTCGGCGCGTTCCTTTGCCTACGTCACGTCACGTTCACGTTGAATCAGGGCGCGGCGACCGCAGCGCCGCTCACGCTCGTTCCCGGTTCTAATAGCAGGCACCATTGAGAGATCCTCAGCTGGCTGTAATCGACTCTAGGTCCTTCGCATACCAGCCCTGCCTCACAAGAACAACGTCGAAGTTGGATGAGGTCAATCTGGAACTCCACTTCTTTAGCCATGCCGGACTTTACGACTGCTGCCGTGTGTTGCGCTCAGTGGGCCAGGACCTCTGCCGGGTTGTTCACACCACCTTCTACGTGTAAAGATAAGACAGAAAATACGAACTAGCACGCTTATGATAAATTTAAATGTGGCTATATACGATAAGGCGATAGCTTTATGTAAGATGGCATACCTGACTCACATGAATACGGATTTCCTTCATTTGTGGCTAGGGCAAGAGATATACACTTTATTTTCATATACCGCACCTGTATAATATAATGGCAAATATTGACATGCAGCAGACACATGGTTTTGAATGCAGTTTTGCGCACATTAGTGGCTTGTGTAAAAGCAACTCCACTTAGTGCCTCTCGGCATCGGGTGTCAGGGATTCTTTTCCCAGGGGAGAGGGGCGGGGAATATTCTTATTTCGAGCAGCCAGAGAAAGGTGAAACGATTATTCACAATTTGGGAATTGGATAAATAGGTGAAGAACGAGGCAGTTGCAAGTTTCTAATGTCTTTCTAAAAAAAGTGCAATTACGTTTCAAATGTTCTCTTTGAAGGCTCAATAAAGACCCATTCCACCCTACAAGTTCCAGGCTTGTGGGAGAGGGGCACCTGTCCCTTTTTGCATTCCTCTGCGGACGCCCGCACCTCTCGGCACTCTCTGCAAAATAATACAATGGCGTACCTGAAGAATTTTGCTGCCTCTGTGGTGGGCAGCTGACCGCTGCCATGAATCGACATCCTTGAAGAAGTCTACAGCAGACACTAGCTGTGTGTAGCCAAGAGACACCGGTGTAATGCCGGACAGCTGTATGCTGAAGTCATGAGGCAGCAGCGCGTGCTGGTGAGTGAGAGGATGATGCCGGCACTAGAACGTACTTAGAATATTTGCACGCTTGTCCTGGTGTGAGCAAAGCGTCAGAGCGATTGCGTTGTTACCATCCCTCGCCCGGATATTCTGCAAAAGCTGCTCCCTTGCTGCCGCCTGCAAGTGTCCGGTGCGTGGGTGCAGCCTGCGCTCTGTTGGCCTTGCCAGCTTTGGATTCTCAGGCCGTACTCTCTGACACTCCTCCAGTCGATTGATTGGATGAATACTCCCTGACGTCACTGCCACGGGGCACCCTCCGTTGGTTGTGGCAAGTCGGCGCATGACATATGCCGGGTGTTTGCGAGTATCCCTGTGATTGCAAAAGAACAACAGTGCGGAGCATGCCGATCAAGTGGTTGTATGCAATTTCTTCAGCAGGGCATCCACAGTTGTCTTCTACAACTTGTCCATTCAGGTTGACTGCTGCGATCACTGTGTAGGCGATGCCGTTCTCTTTTTGCTGCTGCAGCACAACGCTTTAATAAACAAAAGTCCATCGCTGAAAAGAAAAAGTGTTTCGAATGTCATTTGCTACCAGAAGCACTACATATGAGCATACCTATGGACATGCAAGTTCAACTTTTCAAGTTTTAGTAGTGACTGGGGATGTTTAGCAGCTTCGAAATGCTATAAACACGATGACCGGGTTGCTCACTTTAATGAACAAAATACTGTTATCGCAACATCCTGTTTTTAATCGGGGTGTGTTTTGTAATGCTGGCGCCCGCTAAATTTTAGCCTCAAGCATAATTTATATCCCCCACCCCCCGCCCCTTTCCCCTAATCTCCCGTACAGCGGTTATTGATGGTTGTAGTTCACGTATATATTTAAATAATGGCTTTTGCACCGCACTACAACATTAGGAAAGCGTCCTCGTCTCGTTTCAGTGCTGGTGCATGCAACACGGGAGAATTAAAAACACAGATCCTCTCAAACGTCATAGACTCTTGGCTGCCAGAAGCAGCTGTCCCCGTTGTGTTTGACTCTCCATCTCGCGTGGGCACTTTAAATCCGCACGGAGTAAACACACCGCGAATAAAACCGCTGCGCTTGAAAAGGACGCGAGTACGGTTCACGTGGTTTGCATCTGTCGATCTGCTGCGTTATGGTTTTCTAATTCTTTAACGACGTAGTAGACAAGCTGCAGCAGTAGCGCTAGAACAACACGGGACAGAGAAAGAAGCCGGCGATGCATTTGGTTACCCGTTTACTTTATTCTCCACTCCTTGTTGCTCAAACACTGGTAAACAATAAAGCTGTGCAAATTGGCGTTAGTTTCGGCGCTATTGCAGCTGCTAGAGCGGCCGAAAAGCAGCCGTAAAGACGAAAAAAGTGGTACCTTCACTTCGGAGCTGTTTGTCGTCAACGTCGATGGGACGACGTATGACTCGACGCTGAAGTTGTAGCTTCGGTCGAAGCCAGCGTTTTGTTGCGGACCTACTAGAGTAAACCTTTTATTATCTCTTCTCCTAATAGAAGAGAACTCTAGCAAGGTTATTTTTCCAGCCGGCAATGGGAAACAAATGCGTTAGTTGCATATTCCATGCCGCTTTTTCATCCAGACACAGCGGGCCGAAGAAAAAACATTCCGTCACCGTAGAGAGGGCACACTGTTGCCAGCGGAACACAGAGATGTCTCGTTCATGAAAGGGGTCTATACTGGAATTATTTTCCGGGTTTTACGACAGTATAAAGGCTCGGAAATTTTCTCCTGAACCTTTCAAAAACGATATGGTACAGGGCTGGGTATTGTATTTGTATACTTCTATTAAATTATCATACCCAGCTTTGTAATGTAACATGCTTTGTATTAAGAATAAAAAAATATACCCAGGGTCTGCATTTACCGCTATTACAAAAACGACTGAAAGCGTCAATGAGAAGCACTTTTTATAACTGAACAAAATTTGTAGTTGTATTTGAATTTATAGATCCAGCTGTCATTCGAAGAATTACGGTTTATGAGGCGCGCCGCGAGACGATAGCTCTGGACTCATCGTCCTACGCACGCAATGCCGGTGTCTATAGTGTCGCCACGTCACCATCTTGTACCGTTCTTGTTGTTTCCTTTTGAAGCTCGTCGTGTCAAGTCATCTCGAAACATGTCGGCCATTGTATGGAAACTCGACCATATGTTTGAACTTCAGTGATTGTTAAAATTGGACACAAGCAATCTCGAACGAAGCTGGAGCAGATAAGGACCGGATTGCTAGCGACAACAACCAGGGCCGGCTTTGCTAGAAACAGCGTCTCGAGCTGAGGCTGGCGAAAGAAAGCACTGGCAAAGCCAGCGCACGAGCTGAGCGAGATCTCAAACCGCGCCTCAAGACGCTGCAGCGCCCCAGCCTTTGCAGTGATTTCTTCACCCAGTCTCAGCTGATGGCGAATTCAACGGCAGGCTGACGCCGGGACCGAGTTGACCATCCGGAATGGAGACACGATGCGAACGGGGTCGCGCCGCCGATGGATCCCCAGTTGAACATGACCACTGCTCCGGGATCGGCGGATGCCTTTCCGTCATTCGACTGCCCGGAAGTCCCCTGCCGCGGCCGCCGCGGTCGTTTCGAAGACGTTTTCGCAACCGCGGCGCTAACGCGTCTTCCTGACGCACGGGCGGCAGGAGCGGTCGAGTCGGAGAAGCTTCGCCGGAATGGAGCGTTGGCAGCGGCAAAACCTTCTCTTCTCCTTCCTGGAAAACGAACCGGCTGGTCGAGCCAAGGGTAAAGGCCCTGTCACACTGAAGGGAACAGTTGGACAACTCTTTCCGCGCATCACGTGAAAGTCATGTTGCCGGCGACCCAGCGACCCTGCCACATCGCGGCTAGAGCTGCTATGCAGCAGCTCCTTCGGGGCAGAGATAGCGCGTTCCTTATAACGTCATCGCTCGGCGACTCAGCGGCGGGCACCCGGGGGTTCCAGCTCCGACTGCGAGAAATGCATGGGGAACGCGAAAAAAAACGCTGTTTCTTCAATATTGTGGAGAGATGTACGGAACGTCAATCGTTTACCGAGCATATTAGAGGAACATTTCGCGAATGAATGCGGTGCGCTAAGTTGCGCGCCGTGTAAAGGGACGTAATTGTTTTTGAAATTGCCTTGGGCGGAATCGCGCTTGGCAGACGACGCGGCGACGTCACTTGGCGACGCTTGCACCGTCCACGTGACCCGCTCTGGCCGACTTCCAGAAAGTCCATCTCCGCTGCGTTTGAAATCGTCTGCTTAAAACACCATTGCCTTAGTAGTCTGCCTCTTCAAACTTTTCCCACGCATGCGGATATTCGCGAAAACTTTGATAAAGTGTTTAGTGCGTTTTTAACCAACTGCGCGACCGAGACCGGTTTCGCGCGTGTGGCTGGCGTTTATTTTTTGACCTGCCAGTGCTGAGTCGGCCGCCTCCTGGAACCCTGAGTACCACGTGGCTTCAGCGCCAGCTGCTCTGTCGGCCATGTTGTCGGCGAACCACGCGGATCGTGCGATTGCGTCATACTCTGCTCCGTAGGAGCTATATAGTGCTCTAGTCGCGGCAACAACAACAGTCGGGCTGCATGTTGCTGCCGCCCGGCAGCCGTGTTGCCCGATTTGTTGTCCGACAACCCTGGTCACACCGCGCAGCGCTGGACAGGCATGGAGGGACAACACGGGGAGCACTTCCTGCCTTCCTGACGGTTTACCTTCGTTCCTTGCTGCGGCGCGGAATCGCTGAAATGTGACTCTAGAAAGCGCGAGTGCGGTTGAAGGGCCGGGAATTGCCACGGTACGACATCAACTAGTGACTGCATTAGAAAACTTGACATCGAGTATTTTCCTCTTTATTTTATCGAAGTGTTATTAATAGCAATATATG
>JAZHYW010029603.1:0-47827 GCA_037355805.1 Ixodes ricinus
TTTGAACTTCTAATTTGTTTACGTTTTTTTTTACTCCAACATTTCACCATCTCAGCTTGTGGTGACAAAATTTACCATCGCGAAACCTGCGAATTTCCATACCAGTAGGTATAATTTATTGAAATATACTCTAGCTATTCACAACCCCAACGCACAATAGATGACGGGTTGGTAATGCCAAGATGGCGGAAAAGACGGGGATAGATCCTCCAGGATGTTCCGCGTGCCTGCTCGCTGACGCTGGTCTGTGCGTAAAATTAAGCTATTTGGCTACAAATTTAAAACGGTCAGGGCAAGAGCATATCACAGGTGACGGAGATTCTGACGTGAGTTAAGAAAATGAGTATGTTGATTTTTAAAAGTTGCGAAGCTGGGCACAATTACAGCGGAGCTGTTAATGGCTATTTTCCCCAGGATCGTGTCCCCCGCAAACAAATAAAGACACCGAACTCTGGGCACCTACCGCCATCTATGAGCGACGGCGGCAAGCCGCGTATCTGGTTGCCGCCTTCGCTCATAGATGGCGGCAGCCTTTCCATTCTGGCTTGCTGACTTGCGGCCGGCTATTACTTTACGTTGTACAGCTCCGCTGGTCTTCCTTCTTCACCAGAGTGGAAAGGCTGAAAGTTTTCTTTTTTATTTTAACGCAATCGTTTTTTGTTTGTTTTGTTTTTCCGTTTAAATTGCTTGATGCACGAGAACGCCGACCAGAACCATCCGGTAACAGCAGCACCAAGGCCGATAGTCCCTGTCACCGTCTCTGTCGCCGTTTCCGCTCCTATAGTTCTTCGTTCGTTCACCAGAGGGCGAGCGGCGGGCTAAAGTTGCGAATTGCCTGTGTACTCTTATCATAGCTAAAGTTTTCATTTGTATGATCGTTGCTGTCCATCTAAACAAACTCGTGTGCTGTTCACTATCACGCAGTTTATATTAGCGTGTCTTTCAATGTTCTGATCGCTGAATCTTCTGATTTGCAGGAAGAATGGGAGAAGGAGCTGGAACGGCTCACGTACCGGTACCAGCAGGAGATCCGCAAGAAAAAGAAAATCAGCATCAACTCCGAGGAAGAGCGCGCTCTGACGGTCCGGATGCAGAAGGAGAAGGACGACCTCGAGAAGAACATGACCATCAAGCTGGACCGAAAGAAGGAGTCCCTCACCCGAAAGCTGCTGGAAGCTGAGCGGGCCGCCACGGCCGACCTCGTGGAGAAGCACAGCGAGGAGATGCTCAACCTCATCAACGAGAAGAAAGACGAGCTTATCAGGGTGAGGCTCGCTCTCGGAGTTTTGTGTACTTCTGGGGTCGTTTGTAGGGTTCGCGGCATGCTGTATTCACAGAGGAAAAGATACGGCGTTGAAGGTATGGTTGACGGGCGCAGGAAGGTAATACAAATTTGGTTGCTTAAGATATTATTTTGGCGCGTTTTATATGTACGCGCAATGCAATTCACAGATGTTGAATCTACTGACAGCCCCAAGGAATCCAAACATTGTTGTGTTTCTAGGGTGCCATTGCCATCAGTTGTGCCATGTGCCTTAGATGCAGGCTGGTAAAGGGGGGGGGGTTGTGGACGAGGTCAATGCTTAAACGAACCCATACAAACAAAACTATTCGGAAGGACCAGAGCCGCCTCGGTGGCTCCGAGGCGAGAGCGCTGGCCTACGGATCCCCATGTGGCGGGTTCGAATCCCGGCCGAGGTGCCCGCAATCTGACGGAGGCTTATTGCGGAGGAGGCGCCGTGTAACCGAGCTTTCGGTTGCACGTCAAAAGATCCCCAGGTGGTCCAAATTAATCCTCAGTCCTCCGCTGGGGCGTGCCAGATGCCCGTCGTTGGTTTGGCACGTAAAACCCCAAATTTGATTTCGGAAGGACCAGCAGACACAGCTCTGCGTCCTGCATACACCACTGCTCTGAACTAAACTTTTTTTAACGAGCAAACTGAACCACTAGTTGCGCATTCTTGGCCCCAGGGAGGAGCCAATAGGATCACCTGCTAGGAGAGCTAGAGAAATGTTAACACTCGCCTCAAGATCTCGCCAAGCATTAAAAAAAGGCTTTGCAGTTTCTCCAGCGTTTCAGCACGAGTCGCCGTTCAGAGTTCGCGCCAACGCCAGCGTCACAAGAAACAATTCTGAGATAGTCCGCGCGCAGAAGACACCACTCTCAAATGCTGAAACTCCGCCCCCCCCCCCCCTCCCCCCCCACAAAAAAAAAGCGAGGCTTAACAATCTTTAAAAAAATGCCACGGAAAGAGATGATTAACCGGAATCGAGAACTTCAAGGCCATCTGTCGCGGAAATTTTAAACTTTAATTAGTACCGAGAATATTTCTGTCCAGGCACACGAGCTATGTGTGCTTATAGAGGTTGTACTTTAAAGATATTTGATTCCTCTAAGTTTGCTCTCCCCTTCGACGATCACTGATACCTGTTCCAGAAAATAGGCATAGTTTTCGGACCAGAGTCCTTGACTGCGGTCTAACTAAGAAAAGTTCCATTAACAGTTACGCATACGTGCGACTGAGGACACGTTCCTGCGGTTCTTTCATTCTTATTTATTTTCTTGAAACGCTTACCGCAACGTATCTTCTGCTTCCTCTCAGTGATTCTGCGCAGATGGAGAAGTAGCATTGTCAGCATTGCCAATGAAAGTTTTGTCGTTTCACGTTCGCGGTTAAAACAGAGTACTACGGCGTGTGAGATGAATACACAAAATACTCTGCAGCTTTCTCGGCGCACTGCATGCGCAGAAAACAGTTTTTATTCCTTGGTGGCAAAGCGTAAACATGGGAATGTTACTTTCCATGCAGTCTTGGGTTATATCTAATTGTTATCCCCTTCCTCAAAAACCCTAATCCCACACTACGGCTTCACCCACCCACTTCCTATGGGGTGAAATAAATAAATAAAATATCTTATTGTTAGGGGATCGACCATCTGTTTGATAGCTTTATGATATTTGAATTTAATTTAGATATAAAGCTGAAGGGATCACTTTATCTAGCAAAACATGAGTTGATTTACTAGAATCAATCCTTCATTTAAAAAAAAGGTATACTTTTTGTGTGTGAAAAATGTGGTGATTAAGATATCAAGTGGAAAAGAGTGTATTTTTTCAAACTATATCGCATTGAAAATTTTAGTGAAACAGATAGCATCATTGGAATGCTCCAATAAATTATTTTTACTAAATTTATTTGAATCAAGTAAATAACATTTATTTTTTTCTGGAATTCTTTAGTCCAATATCAAAATTGTTATATTTTGTTGGGACTATCACTTTACTAGAACTTCTGCATTATTTATACCTAACGCCACACTGGAGCTCACTAGTTGCATACATTGTCTTAACTTGTTAAAGGTCTTTCCTAGCATCGTTACAACAAAACCTTACACAGTAGGCTTTGCCATATTCGTGCTTTACAGCAGTTCAACGGTATGGTACGGCAGTTCAGCGGACCAGAAAACAGCTTACCAGGAATTAAACATTGTTGGTCTAGTTTACTGCGCAATGCAGCCTAATCATACTAATAAGATGTCTGTCATATAACAACATAAGTGATTAAATCCCTCATTACACACGGAGCTAGTATGAGAGCTGTCCTTGCCTCCATTTGAGAATGGGATACTCACAGTCATTAAATACTGATTGTCATTTTCTTATCCTGCAGCGAGAAGGTGACGACTACACAAGCGAGGAGCTGAGTCCCTATCCAAGCCACCCACCACCACCCACGCCTGCGACAATATCCAAAACGGACATCTACACTGATCCGGACATTTTTGCGGAACTGGACCAAATTGCTATCAACGTGAGTTTGTTACGCAAGCATTCCGAAAATTGCTACTTTTATACTTTTGTGTTCTTGTAAACAGAAAGATGAAAGGGTGCCTCAAACCGCGAAGGGACTGCAGTACAGTAAGTCTGACAGAAAGCAGGGAATCGTCCAGAGATTTATCAAACTGTAGCCAAGCAGATGTAGGAGAAATATACCAAATCGCAGTAGCGTTTAGTGTAGTTTTGTGGGCGCTGGCACTTTAAAGCAAATAAATATTGCCCTTTTGACATAGTATTTCGAAGATATAAAGAAATAATTTAGATATAAAGTTATTTAAATTGGTGAGCTAGCTTATTGTTGGATTTAAAAGTGCACCGCTATAATTGTTTTTCAAGATATTTTGTGCCTTTGAATTACTAGTTTTTCTTCTAATAGTAACTGAATACTGTAAAAAAAATTTTCGCGAGGACCAAATGTTTGTAACTTTCGACACCTGAAACATATCGCGAAAAATGCATCTCGCGAATATACTTCCATATGGTAACAAATACATAACACAACACTTCTAATCGCAAAATTTCGTGACCGCAAAATATGTCCTAAAGCGATACTTCGCAAATTCGTGAAATAATTAGCTCGTGTAAATAAAGTGGTTTACAGTATATTAATGAAAGAATGTTTAAATGCAAATATGGTAGATGCTTTGCCAATTCCGTGTAACTATGCGACACAGACATTGGCTAGTGAAACTTTTTATGCATACTTTCTGAAATTTTTCATTATGAAAAATGTAATATTGGAGAAATTTTTTGCAGTTTATAACTACACTTGGAGACGAGCGATGGATTGGTTAAATCCTAAAGTACCTCTACCCTACAGGTGGCACAAGCAGATCAACAGACCTTCACAGATCTGGTGCGACAGTTGATATGCAGCTGTGGTACTGATGTGGAGAAAGCAAGGTAAGAATACGGACACAATTGCACCAGTCTTACTCATTTTGCTAGTTTCTTTCCTTCACCAGTTACTTTGGAGCTTTGTGATAAAATATTTGATAGATACTATCATGCTTTTTTTACATATAAGGCAGACAGCAGTGTTGGCGTGAGGACATTTGATTGCCATGCATAAAGAAATTATTTTCAGAAGGTTTACATTGGTTCTTTCTGCGGACTAGCTAGTAGTCTCGAATATTTGTGATCCCTGACCTTCCCCTACAGTAATTGAGACACTTAAAAAGAAATTCTCCAAGATGTATTTATATGTTATTTTTACACAGGTTAACACTTTAAAATAGTCTCATAGTTTGTATGTTTTATATATGCATAGTTCTTTATCAGCTTAAATGATAAGTATATACTGCACTGCACTGGAAGAGAAACATTTCATTCAACAACTCCCTTTGACTGTAAATGTGTCTCACATTTTATGTCCCTTTTATTTTGCGTCATTGTTATAACTTATAATACTTAAAAGTGACTTAGAATTGAGGTAAAACAGTTTCTGAACATTTTAAGTCAATGGGCCTACATGTACGCTAGTTCTCTTCTGAAAGGACCATGTCCCACGTAGCTTCCCACCTGGAGAAAGTAATTTGCAGAAATTCGGGAGCATGCAAAATGGTTCGTTTTGGAAATCTTGCCAAGATATTTCTTTGCATGATGAGCAGTTTTTTGTAATCTATGTTTCAAGTCACCACTGTTACTTGACGACTTGCCAAGCTCTACCTTGCAAATATATAGAAAATATTACACTGTTAAACAGATCCCACGTTTTTCCATTCTTCTCTTATATTTAGCCCTTGTTAAAACTACTGTAGCCTATTTCTTTAGAAAAGGATTTTGCATCTGTGCATGAGTCAGATTCATGGGCTCAGTATCCAAGATTTGTATTGGTTTTCTGTAATTAATCATTCTGCCCAGGAAGCTCAGGAGCTGTGAACTATGGCCGGCAGAAAGTCCAGGCTGAAATCCTAAGCGGGCATTTTCATTGATCCTTCTAAAACTTCTGATAAAGTAAATTGTGCAAAAGTATATATCTGTTGCCGATCTATTAAGTGATAGTATTTCCTCAATCCACGGCCATTACATGTCGACAATAAAATTCCGAATATAAACTTTTGACCATAGAAGCTTTGTAGACAATCGGAAGAAATTGAACACTTCATAATACACGTCTCCTAGCTAAAGCTATCTGATATATGCCGCGTTAACAGCAGCGAAGAACTTCATAATATTTCCGCGCGCACAACTGGCCAAGTACCAGCCCAACATCTTTCTCATAATTCAATCGTTTTACTTTGCCCTACTTCCTGCAGGACCATTTTCCGGTGGATCACGGTCAAGAATCTCAACACTATGCACTTCGACGACAACGTGATTGCCGATACGCCCCGTAATAAAGGTGACGCCGTGGAAGCCTGACCGCTAAAGGGCTGGCGTCAGGTATCGCGCGATAAAGAAGCGTAATAAAGGCGGCGGTGCTGGACGACCTACCGCTGGCGCAAACCGCGCATCTGGCGCTGCTGGCGCGAACTGGAACGCTGCGCGCGTATCACCGTCTTCGCCGCAGTATTCGGTGTGAAATTTTATGTTGCGGCGTGGCTGGAGATGGCGGTGCCGCAAATCATCACCACTCTTTACCGTCTATGCGCCAGTTGCGCGGATCTGTTGTGATATCTGGGGATTATCCGGCATGATTGCCGACTGGTGTTGGTCAGAACCATGCTGGAATTTTGCGCAGGTTAATGCTGCGCCGTGCATGGCTTCTCGTCTGGTCGCTGGTGCAACACCGTCAACGCAAGAGGTTAAACCTGGAAGCAAAGAAATCGATTCAGGCACATGGTGCAGTTGATGACCGTGCGCTGGCGTGCTGGGGACTATGGTTGTTGCGCTCAGCAGACGGTATGCGTGAGGTATCCTCTGCGGGGCCTGAAACGCCGCAGGATAATCACTATTCTTCCGTTATGAGCTTTCAACCTGCTGACGCCGATAACCTGTATCTGGACGCTTCCAGCAGACTACCTTCGTCATCAGGATGCCGGAACCTGCATCGCTCATGGCACTCTGGATTCTGGCAACGGCAACCGATAACGCCATGACGTCAGCTCTGACGCTTGTGATGCAGGCCTGATGCGACGACACATCAGCAACCGTTGGCGATCCGCGCTATCTGCGTCCGTTGCTCTGGACCGTCACCTTAACGAACTGAAGTGCGTTACAGAGTGATGGTGACTGGCGATGTCTTGAGACCAGGTGCGATCTTCGACTGTCGCGTTACCGTTGCTGGAATGGGGCTGGGCTGCCGCTCAACGTCTATTCGCCTGCAAGGCGTGCGCTAAAGATATCGCCGCCGGAAATGGAGTTCGTTCTGGATGACCGGCGCAATGGACGGCGGCACTGCTCATCGCCGTGGGGAAGCACTCTCGTCATCTGCTCCGCACGTTCCGTTTGTCCGCTGCCGCATTTTCTGGAAAAACTGGTGGCGCGTGAACATCTACCGAAGATGACCGATCAGCCAGGCATCTGCCGACTCTGGCTCTATCGTCTGCAAAAGTGACAACCGGGCGGTAATGCCAGCTGGTGCTGTGGTCGCTGCCGCACAACCGTTTCGTCAGCAGCAAACGTGCTGGACGATCAACCGCGTCCGCAAGATTGTCGCTGGTGTTCTTTACGCCGCCTGCTAAAGATTGTTTATCGCGTTGGCGTTGAACCGTGCTGCTGGATGTGAAGTACCACCAGCAAAACCTTCAGCAAACCTGTGGAAATGGAATATCGCTATGTTCTGGCGCGCGTGAGTTTATCGCCAGGTCAAAACCGGACATCGCCTTAAAACAAAGTTTACCTATAACCGGCGTGGCATTCAGCAGTTTAAAATTACGGCAACGTACTGGCTTACCTGTTGCCTGTGTAGGTTTCCAGCAGCATACCTGTTTTTGTCGCCATTGCCTAAACAAAACAGTATGATGTCGAATAAACAGCGCGCAACAACAATGACCCGCAATATCTTGCTCTGAAATGAATATGGTCACCAGTCAAAACTTGCTGTTCCAGGCGGATAACGCTGAAATCAAATGGCGTGACAAACCTAAGGCGGCGGCGGTCAGCAGGTAAATATGAATAATCTGATATGAACGACCAGCGAACAAACTTTTCAAGTGTATGTAATCATCATGAATGGAGCGCTGAAAAACTGGCTTTATCGTGAAAGCGAAGCGAAGGCGGTGGCAGCAGAATAAAACCGTTGCCGCGCGCTCGGCCTGATGGCGAAAGGCGACGGGCATTACAACCTCTGCAGCATCTCGCGTTGGTCATGACCGGGCGCTGTTTTTATGGCGTCGAAGAACTGCGTGTTCTGCTAAAATTATCGGTGGCTGTTGCTGGCTGGCGCCGCCACGCAAAATCGCCATATCGTGGTGCCGTGCTGCCGACAACGTCTGGTTCATTTCTGGCGTGACTCAACCGTCGCAATGCTCTCTATATGGCAACCGTTGAGCTGGCCTTCCTCGCCTGCGCTGCTGATGGGCGTTGTGCTGGTGGGTAAAGTTGAGTTCTGTTTTACTGGAACTCAATTCTGCCGTTGGTTAACCGCGATAACCCGGCGAACAAAGCCAGCAATAATGACGAAACTGTCGTGCTGGTGAAGGCAGGGCTGAAGAGCTGCAAACCTGAAATCCGCTCACGCCTGTCGCCTTAATCCGTGGGGACGTCAGCCGCATCACCTCTGGCGCGAAACCGGAAGATCGCGACTGCTGGCGCTATTCCCGTTCTTCAATATCGTCGCGTGGGGAATGATATAAATATTGATGCTGTACCTCGGACTATGACCACCGGTGCTGCTTATTTTTTCTCTTAATGATAGCCTGGCATTACGCTGGTGATGACGTTTCTGGTTTGTTGGCGTCTGATTGTTATGATTCAGGTTATTTTAAACACATTCATGAATTGCGTAATAAAAAGCAATTGTCTTTGTTTCATTTGAATGCGCGAAGGTTAAGAAATAAACACGAATGTGTTGACATGTTACTAGATCAGTTAAACCATAATTTGATAATTTAGCTTTCACTAAAACTTGGTTATCAAACGACTTCGATGTCGTTCACTTGGAGGGATATGAATGCACATCAATATCCCCAGACAATATAAAAGAAGGTGTGGCGCTGTATGTAAAGGAACACCTAGATGTACGTATCATATCAGAGTTCTCATAATTAATACGCATTATGAGTCTCTCATGGTAAAGTGTGCAGATACCATACTCGTCATGTATAGACATCATTCGGGTGCCGTAGCCACGTTTGTAAAATTCCTTGAAAAAATGCTGGAATGGTGCGCGCAAATCGGTAAACGTGCTATAGTTTGTGGAAACTTTCAATATAGATGTATTATCCGCAGATCCACCCAAGCAAAAGCTTCTTGATGTTTTTTAATTCTTTGGGTCATGAAAATGTAAATCATGTCCCTATCGGGGTGACGGAAATGTCTCAGACCTTGCTTGACCTGTGCTTTGAGAACTATCAAGTGAATGAACTAGAGGCGGGTGTTCTGCTATCGGATCTTAGTGACCATTTGCCCATCCTTATTTTCTCACACCCTATTCAACAGAACGTAAAGAACCAACAAGCTAAGCACCCATTATAAATAGGGTCATTAATGATGATAAAATTATGTTGTTTCAAAGTTTAGTCGAGGAGGAAAACGGAGTTTCGTTGTTCAGTTGGATGTCCGTCACATTGCAGCATACGGCCTTTTCTCAACAAGAATTAAGGAACTTTACGGTCAAGCCTTTCGAATGGTGCCAATTAAAAGGAACAAGAAATAAAAACGTCTTGGATGGATGGCACTCTTCTGAAGAGAATAAAACAACTAGATAAGCTCTTCGCCCTTTTTATTAAAACAAAACATCCAAATTATCTAGCTCAATTTAAGAAAAAAAAAAGGATCGAGGTATACCTAAGTACTTCTTATGAGTTGTGAATGCTAAAGCATGCACGTCGCTCTTGCGCTCCTTTCTTTCGTTGGCGGTCGACCGGCGCGCTGACCTTGGGCGTGGAGGGATGGAGCCGCTTCGGACACGCAGACACGCAGCGCCATGGGGTGGCCGTCGTTGAAACTGACGCGCAGCGGCCAATGGGAGCCTCGTCGACGCGCACCAGCCAATGGGACCGGAGCCGAAATCCATCAGCTCTACTCCGCTTCTTTGGGATTGGGGAAACTGGGTGCCGTTGTCTAGGCTTTTCGCGTGGTTTTATAGCTGGGAGCTGGCTTTTTCACTTCGAGAAAGGATTTAAGGTGCTGTTTGGCGCGTTTTCAATGCTGATGACGTCGGCTCGCTCCATGAGACAGTTACTGCTTTCGCATTAAAAACAGAAATAAATTAGGCGCTGATATTAAACGAGTACGAAGTGTGCATCATGAAAATAAGTTCGCAGAAATTTATAATACCCCGAAAAAAGTGTGGAAAAATGTAAATGTCCTACTTTCTAAGAACGAAAGAAAATGTGTTTCTGAGCTTATAATCGAAGGCATGTCCTGTACATGGGCTAAGTTTGCTGATAAATTTAATGCCCACTTTTTGATGGCCGGTGCCTTTACTGGCAATGTCATTAGTAGTTATGATTACGAATCTTACATCTCACCGGGTATTGAGAGTTCAACATTTTTGTTTCCTACTACCGAAACCGAAATATACAGCCTAATACACAAACCTAAGAATAACAGTGCTTGAGGTGAAGATGGAATACAATCCCAGTTTATAAACTCATTTTCTCACTTTATTAGTGATCCAATCTCACACATATGTAATCTAGTTCTGAGTACCGGCATATTTCCCGATAAATTTAAGATAGCAAGAGTGTCGGTGATTCACAAAGGAGGTGAAAAAATTACCTAAACAACTACAGACCAATCTCCGTTCTCCCCATTTTTTCCAAACTTATAGAACAAGGTAATAATGCGCGCCTAATAAATTTCTTTAAACAAAATAATGTTATAGTGGCGCAACAGTACAGCTTTCATAAGCAAAAATGGTCCGAATTGGCGCTGCTAAAAATAAAAAATAAAATATTTAGAAAATTTGAGCAGAAGTTATATACATAGGAGTGTTGTTTTTTTACTTCAAGAAAGCTTTCGATTCAATTAAGCATAATATTCTTTTCGGAGAATTGTCCATATATGGAATTAGGGGAATTCTACTTAGTTTAATAAAAAGCTATTTATAAAATTGTTCACAATATACCGACATTAATCACGCGAGGTCAAATAGGGATCAAATAAAATGCAGGGGGACCAGTGACCGAGGTGGCTAGCGCACACCAGCTCAGAGCACGGGGAGCGAAAGCTCGCGCTGCAGAACGCAAAGATCCTGGATTCAATCCCCATTCTGCCCGTTTCGACCTGGATGAGCATCGTACCGACTTGCGGTCGTGTATCACTACTGTGTGTTGCACGTTAGAGACCCCAAGCTAGCGGTTGTACTGCACTGGCTAAATTTCTCATGCACAGCTGGGAGACAAGTCGCCCGTTGAGGCAGACCAAGTTATAGGCTGTATAAACATTCACATACAGCAATTTTTTCAAATAAAATACGGTGTCCCGCAAGGTCCATTCTCGGCCTGCTCTTATTGTTAATTTAAATAGATGACATTATAAGAGTACCTCGAACACCAGATATAAATTTATATGCTGATGACGCAAACATTTTCTTGTTTTCAGGAAGAAGCCTAGAAGTACTTGAGCGCGAAACTTCCGCATGGCTTGAAAATTTATTATCGTGGCTTGGAGTAAACCAAATTCAAATAAGCACGAAAAAAAAGGTATAATATATTTTGACCACGGAATAAATGTATTCAGCAGGAAATTCAAAATCAATTTCAAAGCGAAATCATCGCACGTGTTATATCACATACGTTCCTAGGTGTTCTGTTTCATGAAACTCTAAATTGGTCTTTCTATGCGCAGAGAGTAAGAACGGAAATCTCACGATCTATCGGGATTATCTATAGACTTAAAAATTTGTTGCCTCCCTGTGTAAAAGAGCAGCTATATTATATTATACCTTAGTTCATTCCCGTCTTTACTACTGTTCTCTTGTATGGGGGACCACAATAAAAGCAAATATAAAAACCCTGCACATGCTCCAGAAAAGGCCTTGCGCTTAGTCGAAATTGCCCGTACCGGAGTCACTGTGCTCCGCTCAACAGAAAGCACGGAATATTAACTATTAAAATGTTATAAAGAAGAACTGCCTTTTTCAGTAAGTATCTTTGGAAAGATCATCCATACAATTTTCGGCACACGAGCCACAGAAAGCAAAATATATGCACAAACTATGGCATACAAATATTAGATAATCAAATACCCGTACTTCTAAATGACCGCCCCAATCTCTTGACCATTGTTTAGGAGGGTATGTCTGTACAAACTTTAAGGAAACATATAAATGTGTATCTCACGATGTGCTTAACCCAGTATATAGGCTTTCAAGCTGTTGGTTAACACAAGGGAAAAATAAACATTGATTGATTGATTGTCACTGCAAAAGTAGCAAGTGTTTTTTTTTTTCATGCGCAAATGCTGTTTCTTTTTTTTGTGGCATTTATTTATAGGTTTAAAGAATTTCTTTGTAGAGATGGCTGGGTGGCTCTACTATGTTGTTACGTGTGGCCCCTTTGTTGCCCCGTTTGTGCAGGCATAAAAAAAATTAAAGTGCGTCGTTTTCTTTTGTCACGGCGTTTGGGACAATCTGGTTTTTGTTTCCTTGGTTTTTGTATTTGTATACAGTGTCTTTTACTGCTTATGGGTTTTTATGTTTGATCTGTCGCTGATCAAGTAGATTTCGTCCTCTGTCAGACATTCATTTCTGTCTGGGCATGCTGGATGGTCTGGCCGTGAAGAGAGGGTGAGGGGCTGTCGCCTTGTCGGGCATGTCGATGCCTTTTGTGTCGACCCCCCAGTTCGCTTTGGCGCGCAGGGAATTGCCGCAACCGACTAATTCAGGCTAAGGCTGGTGAAATCAGCGGCGTCACTTTGATTGTGCAAATGTCCGTTGAAGCTTAATTTATTTTGTCCTGTGCGTTAACTTTAATATAAAATAAATAAAACCGCATAAAAAAGTGATGCGGAATTGCTCTGATGGCGGCGGAAAACCTTTATCAGCAGGGTACATTCGAGTTTGCGGATGGTAGAAGGAAATTACCGATACGGGCGCAGTCTCCCATTCCCACATTGATATTCAAAATTATCTCCAAAAACGGCCTTTAAACATGAAAATAAAATAACTCTAGAGAACATATTTAGTTTCATCTTGCGCATATATTGTACCAAATATATCCTCACCATGCATATCAACTAAATGATATTTATGGAATACCACCACTTAAAATTCCTCTAATTTTGAAAACTTTTGTTCGGTAATTTTGTTGGTATCCATTTTAAAAAAGTTCTTTTATATTTGATTAATCTAACACTATCGCCTACTTTAAATTCTGACTTCTCTTTTTGTTGCCTTTTTGTACAGGCTATATTCATATTATTCTCAGAAACTGACAATCATATCATAGTGTGAAAACTCCAACACGTCATCATTAAAGTCGTGCAGCTTTCACAGTAGCTGCATTACTTTTTGAAAGTAATGACAATACGTGTAACGGAATACCCTTTAGGCGCTTGTAATTCTGTTTGCAATAAACAACTACCTGGGCAACGTTTATGCTTCCGAGTTATATATAAATCGTAGTTCCATGCTGTTCATCCACGTATGACCAGAACATGTAAATACACAAGAGCTGTTTCTACATAAATACAACGCCTTTCTTTAGATTTATTGATGAAGGGGATAGCGCGAACGCAGTCCCCCACTACCAAAAATTGCATGCCCCATCTGTCCCAGTTTGGGATAGTGGCAGGCGTCAGCACGGCCGAGGTGCAATGGCCGCGCCTCTTCCTGGGGACACCCCCTAGTTGATCAGGGTAGTCCCAGCACCAGGTAAGTATGCCTTCAGCAACCTTCGAAACAATTAACGCTCCATAGACCTGCTACCATATCTACCCGGTGACCAAGCAGAGTTGTATGGCGTTGCTGCTTTTATTTGAAGTTTTATGAGGCTCAATATTAAACTAGGCAAACACAAAGGCATAATATTTGCATCTCTTATATGGAACCTTTGAAATATATTTGCTAACTTAACTTTATGCTTTTCGTTTATATATCATTTTAAAACATGCGAACGCCGGAACAGGGGCGCCATCTATGAAGAATCGAATGTACCTCGGCAACCGTTGCCAACACGACAGGCATGGATATATCTGGTTCCGGCGGGACCGTGTAGCGGTGGCGGGATGGCTATGTAGCTGCTTATTTTGCATGTCGGGAAATTAGAGGGTCATGTCTGGTTTGTTTATGTGATGCCTAAGAAACGCAGTTATACACTAGAAGTTTCTATTTGCAATAAACAACTTCCAGAGCTAAGTAAATGCTTCCAAGTATATATAAATCGTAGTTACATGCTAGTTCATCCAAGCATGACCAGAACATGTAAATACACAAGAGAGTGTTTCTACATAAATACAACGCCTTTCTTTAGATTTATTATGAAGGGGGATAGCGCGAACGCAGTCCCCCACTACCAAAAATTGCATGCCCCATCTGTCCCAGTTTGGGATAGTGGCAGGCGTCAGCACGGCCGAGGTGCAATGGCCGCGCCTCTTCCTGGGGACACCCCCTAGTTGATCAGGGTAGTCCCAGCACCAGGTAAGTATGCCTTCACAACCTTCGAAACAGTTAACGCTCCATAGACCTGCTACCATATCTACCCGGTGACCAAGCAGAGTTGTATGGCGTTGCTGCTTTTATTTGAAGTTTTATGAGGCTCAATATTAAAGGCAAACACAAAGGCATAATATTTGCATCTCTTATATGGAACCTTTGAAATATAATTGTTAACTTTATGTTTTTCGTTTATATATCATTTTAAAACATGCGAACGCCGGAACAGGGGGCGCCATCTATGAAGAATCGAATGTACTTCGGCAACCGTTGCCAACACGACAGGCATGGATATATCTGGTTCCGGCGGGACCGTGTAGCGGTGGCGGGATGGCTATGTAGCTGCTTATTTTGCACGTCGTGAAATTAGAGGGTCATGTCTGGTTTGTTTATGTGATGCCTAAGAAACGCAGTTATACACTAGAAGTTTCTATTTGCAATAAACAACTTCCAGAGCTAAGTAAATGCTACCCAGTATATATAAATCGTAGTTACATGCTAGTTCATCCAAGCATGACCAGAACGATGTAAATACACAAGAGGAGTGTTTCTACATAAATACAATGCCTTTCTTTAGATTTATTATGAAGGGGGATAGCGCGAACGCAGTCCCCCACTACCAAAAATTGCATGCCCCATCTGTCCCAGTTTGGGATAGTGGCAGGCGTCAGCACGGCCGAGGTGCAATGGCCGCGCCTCTTCCTGGGGACACCCCCTAGTTGATCAGGGTAGTCCCAGCACCAGGTAAGTATGCCTTCGCAACCTTCGAAACAGTTAACGCTCCATAGACCTGCTACCATATCTACCCGGTGACCAAGCAGAGTTGTATGGCGTTGCTGCTTTTATTTGAAGTTTTATGAGGCTCAATATTAAAGGCAAACACAAAGGCATAATATTTGCATCTCTTATATAGAACCTTTGAAATATAATTGTTAACTTTATGTTTTTCGTTTATATATCATTTTAAAACATGCGAACGCCGGAACAGGGGGCGCCATCTATGAATAATCGAATGTACTTCGGCAACTGTTGCCAACACGACAGGCATGGATATATCTGGTTCCGGCGGGACCGTGTAGCGGTGGCGGGATGGCTATGTAGCTGCTTATTTTGCACATCGTGAAAATAGAGGGTCATGTCTGGTTTGTTTATGTGATGCCTAAGAAACGCAGTTATACACTAGAAATTTCTATGTGCAATACTAAGTTAGTGCTTCCAAATTATATATAAATCGTAGTTACATGCTAGTTCACGCAAGCATGACCAGAACATGTAAATACACAAGAGTGTATCTACATAAATGCAATGCCTTTCTTTAGCTTTATTAAGAAGGGGGTTAGCGCGAACGCAGACCCCCACTACCAAAAATTGCATGCCCCATCTGCCCCAGTTTGGGATAGTGGCAGGCGTCAGCACGGCCGAGGTGCAATGGCCGCGCCTCTTCCTGGGGACACCCCTAGTTGATCAGGGTAGTCCCAGCACCAGGTAAGTATGCCTTCGCAACCTTCGAAACAATTAACGCTCCATAGACCTGCTACCATATCTACCCGGTGACCAAGTAGAGTTGTATGGCGTTGCTGCTTTTATTTGAAGTTTTATGAGGCTCAATATTAAACTAGGCAAACACAAAGGCATATTATTCGCATCTCTTATATGGAACCTTTGAAATATAATTGCTAACTTTATGTTTTTCGTTTATATATCATTTTAAAACATGCGAACGCCGGAACAGGGGCCGCCATCTATGAAGAATCGAATGTACTTCGGCAACTGTTGCCAACATGACTGGCATGGATATATCTGTTTCCGGCGGGACCGTGTAGCGGTGGCGGGATGGCTGTGTATCTGCTTATTTTGCATGTCGTGAAATTAGAGGGTCATGTCTGGTTTGTTTATATGATGCCTAAGAAACCCAGTTTGCGTTGCCGTGTAGGGACTTACCAGAACCGACTAATACTGGCCAAGGCTGGTGGAATTAACGTCATCACGTTGATTGCTCAATTGCTCTTTGAAAATTATGTTGTTTATTGTGTTCTGTGCGTTAACTTCATTATAAAAAATAAAACCGCGTGAAAAAAGTTATGTGTGATTGTTTCCTTGGCGGCGGAAAGCCTCTACCAACAGGAAACATTCGATCTTGCGGATAGTAGAAGGAAATATGCCGATACGGGCGCAGTCTCCCATTACCACAATGCCCTTCAAAATTATCTCCAAAATTATCTTGACCTTCAAAATCTCGTTCATATATTTTATCATGTATATCCTCACCATTCATTTCAACTAAATTATATACATATATATTGAACACCACGACTTCAAATTTATGTAATATTAAAGAAAAAACTTCCGTTGTATAATTTTTGTTTGTATATCCTTTTTCAAATATTCCTTTATATTGTTAATATCACATATCACTTACTTTAAATTTTTGTCTTTTATTGCGTTTTGTCTACGTGTTGTTTTTGACGTCATCTTCATTCTTTTTTTAATGGGACTTCAATCGGGGTCATTTTAACAGATATATGAAAATATGTATTATAGCTCTTTAATAGTTCATTCAAAACATCAAATCAAACATGATTCTTTTGTAAATTAAAATTCGTTTTCTCATTTTTATCCTATTGTTGTGTTATACCTTTCGACGACAAAATCACTACTGCAAAGTGTAAATCATTTATCTACAAACATTCTCTGTACTCTACTATGATAAAACTCTAGTCCTTGATCTGTTTATATCTTTTGGGGTATTCTCTTTGACTTAAACATTTCAATGAATGTTTGAGTTATTTGTTCACCTGTTGCATTTGTAACGGTTTTACCTGTGCGTATTTGGAAAATATATCTATACAGGTTAAATATATATTTACATCCTTTATTTTTTCTTGAATATTTAATATCTTCAACAAGATCAGCTTTCCTTGATCTTTTATTCCGTGTACAATAACGCTGTGTCTTTGAAAATGGTTTCTAGATGGTTTGAATGTTGTGCATCTTGTTTCTCAGTGAACTCTTTATTCTCTTTTACACGCTTATTAGGTTTGCGTTGAAAATCCTTTATTTCTGAAAATCTTCTCTCAGGATCATAATAAATGATTTTTAGGTGTTTCCTTGTTTTTCCTAAAAGAGAACATTTATTAGTACCACATGTTTTACAGTTAATTTGACCCATTGGTCTACCATTTTATTAACTTTTTCGCTATAATTTTTTGGTAGTTTGTTTATGCTTACAACGTAAACAATACATTTATTTAGATATATTTTTATAGCCATCCAGTTTTTGTTGTTTTATATATTGTTTTGCAAGATATTTAGTTTACTTTATAAGATAATTTTCTCTTTTTGCAAGCTCAATTTCTGCAATTTCATTTGATTTGTACAAGTTCAGGAGTTCTATTATAAAACTTGTAAGAAAACAAATATAATTTTTTCATGTAGATCACAGTTTTTTCAGTTGCATCCACCAGTAAAATACTTAAACATAAACCAGCTAAGCGAAGAAATACAAATGCAGTTAATCCATTTGCGGAGATGACAGATTTGTTGAGTTTAGAAGCACACCTCAATTTTGATGATAATGATCATATCTTCTGAATACGTAAATTTCTCAAGTTCTATGATTTGCTCCATTTATATATATTAAAAAAACTATTCAGACCATTTATTAGTTCATCTTTTTATCATGTTTTGAATCTGGCGAAAAAATTTCTTTCATATCAAATACTCTTATACTTTCTATGCGATTTAAAATATAGTGAATACAATTTTGAACCCATTAAAAAGAGTTTACACCTGGAACATGCAACGAGTTATTAAGGATGCCTTTATTACTTGTTTTCATATATATTTTGCAGAGGGTAAACCAAGTCTCTAAAAGAGTTCGATAAATCTATTGTTTGGGTCATAAAAAAAGGAAAAAAAAAGAAACGTGTTTTAGGGCTGCTCATCTTGGCTCCGAAGAACATGGCGGCGCCTCAGTACTCGCACCGCGAAACTCAAAGGAACAATCAGCGGCGTGCAATGTGACGCCACTCAACCCGGGAAGATTTCCCGCTAAACTTAGCGGGGAAATTTTACCCTCGTTACGTCACGTGTGACGTCACGAGTAAAATTGTTTCGCAAAATTTTTTGGCGGGAACCTTTCCCGCCACATTTAGCGGGAAAAGTTTACCCTCGTGTCGTCACACGTGACCCTCCCTTCGCACCCTCCCCTCCTCCTCAAGAACTGCGCTCTAATTCGGCATTACAGAAAATTGTAAAGATATTTCAATTTTGTTTTTGTAAGTTGTGATTAGCGGTCGGACCGCTGGGAGAGCCAATTGCAATGCCGATGGCAATCAGTTCATCGAACGACGTTTCATCGACAGATCGTTTCACTGACACGCGATGTTTCATCAAACAGATTGTTTCATCGACAGCTCAGATTAGCTTTTTTTTCTGTAACAAGGTGCATGAGGCTCGCCAAGAAGCGGCGTGTACGAATTGGTCAGGTGGGTTAACATTTTTGTAATGAGCCGCCGCTTACTTTCTCCGAGAAGCGGCGTGAACGGAGGCGGAAGGGTGGGTTAACACGGATCCCAGTGATACACGCATACGAAGTGTCCCTACAGCGTGCAATTCACCTAACGAGTGTGGATGAAACGATCGTGTCGACGTAACGTGTGCCCATGAAAAGTTGTCCGCGAAACATAATTCCACGAAACGAGTTTCGACGAAGTGATAGAGACCCGCCAATCGCTGCAACCTATCCGGATGGAACTCGGCGAATGACGAGGCTGAAATTGCGCTTAAACCTACGCAAAGACCGTCCGCGCTAGTGCACTGATCATGACGTTTGACCATGCTCACTGTTGCTGTGCAGACTGTCTTTTAGGTTGTGGAAGACGACGGGGCGGAGCGCACGCCGTGACAGGCGGTCGGCCGAAGAGACACGAGCTGGCGCCAGACAGTGCGTGCTGCGCGAGACTGGGGCCGGGCAGGAACGACGGGGCCGGTCTGGCTGGTCTGGCCCATGGCGATCCCCGGAGCGGTCCACCAGCGAGGCTCCGACCAGGACCGGAGGGAGCGGCGAGCCTTGGCGATACCGGCCTAGGCTATGACGATCCCGGAGTGGCTCCGCAGCGACACTCGGGCTATGATAGCCCGGGACAGCTATAAAAGCCTGTGCAGCGCTGGTGTGGGAAGGACGATCCGCAGACCTGGACACGGACTCCGACTGCGAGCTCTGAATGGCGGCCGACAAACAAGGTCGGCCGGACCGGACTGCCGGCTCTCGAGGACGGGCAACTGGGAAGTACAGTAAACCCATTCGCTGTCTTCTCGTTGTGTTGTGTCACTCCCTGGGAGACGGGCGAAGCACATACCGATCGGGCGGCGATTATTATAGAGCGAGAATACCACGGGAAGAGTACCACAAAGTATATAAACTGTATACTACTTCGCTTGACCTTAAAGGGGCACTGACACCCCAAAGGTCGTATTTTTTTATTGTCTAAAACGATGCAAGTTGTAGTCATAGACACGAAAAAAAAAAATGCATAAACAAAAATTACACCATCTTCCCGAGGGAACCATGGGGATCACCCCATGGTTCCCCTCGGAAGATCGGTGTAATTTATTTTTAAATTACACCGATGCTCTACAAGCAAGACGATGCTCCGCCTAGGAAGGCGGAGCATCGTCTTGGTTCCGAGGAAAGAGTCAGTTGCGTGCTGACGTCGAGAGATGGCGCCACCGACTGCCCTAGCGTAACCCCCTACGCGAGCCTTCGTCGCGGCTCGCGGCAGAGAAACTTGGAACGCTCGCCGCTCGCCGTTTATTTTTTTTCACACTTGAAGGAGAGGAGACTAGAGGAGGAGAGTTGCGCGTGCGCGCGCGGTGTGAGTACAAGCGAGCGCACGCGCAGTGCACGCAGCTGGTAGAGAGAGAGCGGAGAGAGTAACGCGCAGCTGTTGGAGAGAGGAAGGAGGAGAGTTGCGCGTGCGTAGTGCGAGTGCGGACTACGACGCCGCGGGACATAGACCCGAGCAAGAGATGCTCCGCATCTAAAACGATTTCGAAGTGTCTAGCGTTACGTCCGACGTAACCCAAGTTACGTCCAAATCTCCGCCTTCCCTAGGTTCACGGGGGAGAGAGAGAGGGCGGGGGGGGGAGGGTTAGGTATACGCGTTTCCAGTGCTCCGTCCGGACGTAACGCTAGCCACAGCGAAACAATTTCCCGCGCGCGCGCGCGTTTCTTTATTTTTGGCGTTTGATTCTCCCGCTTCTCGCGAGCTCCTCCCTTCTTTTGATCGGTGACGTCAAAAATCAGGAAATTTAGAAGCTTTGTAGGAGACATTTCTATAACGTTTAATAACGGCAATCGTAAAACATGTTTTTTAACGCAATTGCGAACGCTCTACGGCCCCTCTTTTTGAAATACCAAAAAATCAGAGTTTGGTGTGATGTCTCTTCCTGGATTTGTATCCCCCTCGGAAAACTTGGCGGCGCTCGAGCAGATCGGCGAGTCGGTGAAGAAACCGTTTTTTCCCGCGCCGGCTCCCTTCTATCCCGCCTGCTCACCTCCTCCTCGCTTCGGGTCGCGGTGGCAACGGCGCTTTGCTTCATGGAGTGGAGCGCAGGTCCGAAAGAAAGTGGAGTCGCAGGAGACCGCAAGATTTGACTCACTGCACTGGCGCGGATCGCGCGGGAACTTCAAATTCGGCATTTGGAAATTGTTTTTTTAATTCACAAATAGTGAATTCCCAAGCTTCGAATTTTGAGGGTAATGTCCCGGCATCGTTTTCAACCGTTTAGGATAATAAAAAAAATATGATTTTGATGTGTCAGTGCCTTTTTAAAGGAGCTGTGCAACGATTTTAACGTTGAAAGAATTTGCATCTTCTGCTTTTGGCATTGTTTATCTTGTCACAAAAAACAAAAAAACACTTCTCCTTCCTTCGAAATGTTGCGATTCCGACGCGTAATCGCGAGGAAAAAGTTAGAATATTTCCCGACCTGCAGCCGCAGGCGGCGGCCATGAGAACCACGCGGCATGACGTTAATGGGGGACCTGTAAAAAGATAGGAAGTTGTGCAAATACCTGCTCGATAAAAGTTAATTTTTCTATAAATCTTGTCTTTCCAACATAAATATAAATGCGTCACAAACCTGGTATCATCGACAAAACTTTTATTATACGGAGTTTTAGTGGCGCCATCTATCTGAGGTCAACAAAACCGTCAGCTCTATCTGCTACCGCGAACAGCCGCTAGAAGCAGGAGATGGACGGGGCAGATAAGGGGCAGTGCCGGGCGGGCATGACTGGACCCGGACGAGTCTTTCCTCCTTTCGCCATGTTGATCGCGCTGTACAAGCGCGATCAATATGGACGCGATCGGGTGAGTCCTCGCTGCTCCCTAATAGCTCTAGGAAAGAGATCATCACCGGAACCCCGCGCGTCTTCCATTGACGTCACAGCGCACTTGACTCGGAAGATGGTGAAGGAGTTAGGTGCCAAAAACCTCAATCTTTGTCAATTTTTAAAATAAAAACTAGGACATGCAGGCAAAAGCGGTTTTTTCTTTTTTTACTTTAGAGAGGTCGGGACACTAACTCCCAAATTATTTAAGCACAGCACTGAAATTGTTGCACAGCTCCTTTAAGTCTAGACGCAGCCGACGCTACGAGCTGATGGGGCCAATCAGACAGTGTCAAGGGCACCATCATCATGGTATTTCCTGGTGCTTCGGTACGAGATCTATCGTCGCTTAACCAATCACACAAACAGAAAAAAAGACAAAAATACTGGCGCTTTTGATGCTGCTTGATTTGTCCCACTACCTGGTCGGTTGTGCCTTGGACTTAGCTGAAACGAAAGTATAGGGTGCAGCAAGAGACCCTTTTGCTGTTTGCAAAGATGAACTGCTGCTTGCGACCCAAGCGACTTGCGGTCGCTCTCGTCGTTGCAAGCCGTCGAGCCGCTTATGTCAGTGCTAGAAAGCTTATAAATGCTACGCGGACAACAAAGTTGGAGATTTTGCGAGGAATTTCGGCTTTACGAGTTAACGTCTTGGAGGAGACAAGTTAGCGAGAATATTCGTAAAATTTGAACAGATCTGGAGCTTTCTGGTTCTTTTGGCGTTCACCTGGAGAATTGGTGCGTTGAATGTTTCATCGATGTTTTAAGCAGCGGAATTAAGGTGGGCTTTGCTCATTGTTTTTATGAACCGGAAGTTCGCTGGGACGTCAAAGACTGGAGCACCGCCTGGTGGCGTTTGCAAAAGAAAGGGGTCACCGTATCGAATAGCACTGCCTCATAACTTATAACCTGTCAGTAGTGGAAATTCGAGGGGTTGATGAGCGAGTCGGTTTACATTATCTTTGTCAATCCAAATTTTGACATCCTATTTGATTCCCGCTATCATTTGTGAGAAATTATTCACCGAGCTCTCGTATGCGAACGGCGAATCACGAAGCATGAAGCGTGCACGTAAAAGGTCACGTCCCGCGTTTCTCGAAGCTGTCAGGGAGTGCGAGATACTGGCATTGTGTGTCCCGCGATACCACACTAAGTGCGTCTGATAACGGACGTTCTTTCTTAATATCAAATAAAAGCAACCAGAAAAAAAATGAGAAGCCGTTTACAACTCCCTGTAACGCCGAAGTCGGAGCGCAGCTCTTGAGGAGGAGGGGAAGGCGGGGGGGGGGGTCCACTGACCTCGGGGTGGTCACGTGACCTGAGGTCACGTGAACCTATAAGGTCACCCAAGGTCACGTGACCCCAAAGTCACCCCAATGTCACGTGACCTTGGTGGTCACGTGACCTCGAGAACTCGTGGCTGGGGTCCCGTGACCGACCCTAAAACACCTCAGGTCACGTGACCTTGAGGGGTCACGTGACCCGGGTGACCTTGCGGTTACGCCGACGGCGACGGCGACGGCGACGCCGTTTCAAGCCGGAAACGGGCGCCTAAGAGCAGCTCTAAACACGAAGGGACAGTCCACGAAACTGGACAGAATGAGCTTGCTTGTTTTTTGACTCGTTTTTGTTGTTGTTTTTTCGTACTGTTTTTTTTTTTTAAATTTCAGATGCATTACCAACTAGCCCAAGTGTGTACTATACCCTGTTGAATCGCTCGACTCTCTTACACTTACCAACCACTATACTCGCGCGAGCCTGTTGGCGCGACCAAAAGTCAGCGGTGTCCGGTTACGCGGTGTTACTTTTAGGGCTCTGGAGAGGGCACAGTGCAAAGGCATTGTATCTAGACTTCGTTTTCAGCTTAAAAGGTTGGTGAACCGAACATTTCAGTGTCTATATTAAGCGGCGCACTATCTTTTTTGATGAGACAGCAGCTACCTGGTGTGCGCGAGCACACGCAACGAAATTGACGTCATCATATTTCCCATTGGAGCTTATTAAGCATGAATGGGGGATATGGGGATATGATGACGTCAATTTCGTTGCGTGTGCTCGCGGACACCAGAGGCTGCTGACTCATAAAAAGATAGTGCGCCGGCACGAATCACGCAGCGTGGAAAGCGAAAGTCACTGGGCCTTTTGTTGTTCATGATTGGTTCAGCGATGATCGAACGCGTAGAGAAACATGACGAACACCATGATGGTGCGCTTTTGATGCCGCCCGATTGGTCCCATCAACTCGTTGCGTCGGCTGCGTACAGGTATACACCTCCTATAGGCAAGAAAGCGTTAGTGGTGAATTTATGGCGTCACCTTCATTCGAGATGCATCACCAAATAACCCCCGTGTGTACTATCCCCCAGTCCGCATGTCTATACGGTGCCTGAGACGCATCTCCGACTGCTGTGTTCGGCGTCCTATGCTGAGCGCAAGTTGGTCTGCTTCTTTTGCAGGGGTTGTGGTGACGACAAAACGCCGAGCTCTGATTGGACTCTGATTGAAGAACAGTGGGTATAGACCTCAAGGCAGCTTGCTTTGAAGTCTGCCCACTACCCTTCACTCATGACAAATGGCGTCCAAAATGCCCGAACCAAAGAATTCTACGAACAACGACACAACCCGAAGGCTTCGTTATCACCATCCCGTCATTCGTATCTCTTGCGTTATCTTGAATTTACAGTAAATCTATTGTTGCCTATAGCCAAGGGCAGACACGACCGAGTCTGATATGGTGCTTTCGTACAGTGATTTGTGCGGCCGGCGTTGGGAGAAGGTGACATTACACGCCCCTTGTTCTGGCAAACCGGATCTTCGATTGGCAAAAGAAACATGGTAAGAGTGGCTTCGTTTTATTATTTATACATTCCGCCAGCATTATCAAACAAACAAAATGACGAGCAACTTCGGACGACCACTTTGAGGACCGATATATAAATTGGAGATGACCGTGATCTGCTTCACTGGTTTTACACTACATGAAAAACAAAATGATGTACATGAATTTATTATTTGCATATTTTAGCTTGGAGTCGTATTTAATTGTTCTCTCATCTTGAAATATGGTTAGTCCTCGAGCTTGCAGCTTCACACAGAAAAAGAAAGTATATTCTTACACCCCTTGTCACTTATAATACACCCCAAAAATTCAGTTTGACTTACAGCGCGCTGACGTTGAGCCGATGGTACCAACTTTCACGAGCGGCTTGATGGCCGCTCGTGAAGGTAGCCTTTTAGAAGGAACAATCACACAACAGTAAGGGGCGGAAATCGCATGTTCGGGTTAATGTAAGACCGTACCAGTGAGTGAAAGTTTGAACCAGCAGATAGCACTCTGTCCCGCACCCGGGTACACGACGGCGGGCCGATTAATAAATGGGCCATAGCCGGAATATAGACGCTTTTAAGCAGCCGCGCATGGGCGCCGCCATGACCGACATTCAGTTTTTGCTTCCTCTTATTCCGTTTACTTCACTTTGTCATTACCATAGCAGTCCAAGTTATTGCCATTTTAGATTCTACTGTCGTCCTTGTCAACATTGACATTTGTGGAAGCTCGTCAACGCCAGTTTCAGTCGCTCGGCATATCGGTAAGACAACACAAGGTCAGCAATGGCGGCCGTAATCCGACGCGTGTTTAAAGCGTCTATATTATCTCGATCAAAATGCCTTTCTTTCTTAGGAAGTATTTTTTTTAATAATATTTCTAAGAAAATAAGTGTTGAAACCATAAACTTGTAGTAGACATTTCATTATTAAGCTATAATATCTTGAGTGCAGTGCATCATCTTTAGTGCAGTGCGAAAGACGCCAAGAATGTTAGTAGATAGAGTCACTCAATGAGTAAACAAGCCAGCGTCTAGATGAACGTCACCGCAGCCATCTTGGTGCTCGAAATCATTGTTTTCCGTTATCTGTAGCTTTATCTCGAATAACAGAAAACGCTTATCCGTTTCTCCAGAAATGTTATAACAAGTTGAAATCACTTGAGCCTTCTGACTCCGTATCTATGTGGGGAGCAAGTCGTCTGTTTCTTGCAGGGTGTAAGATAGACAGGTGGGGAAACCAGAGCCAAATGAGCGACCGGATTGTGTCCCCTTCGGTTTCTCTTTTTCTGTGGCGCCATCTATGTGGAGCACCGCGAACTCTCACTCCGGGTGGGCGACCGGTGGCGACCGGCTAAACTGACGCGGATGGTTTCTCGTGGATTTTCGATGTAGGACTGTCGTGCTCTCGGTTTATTTTGCGCACTCTCCCATAGAGTTCCATGCAAATCCGATTTCGATTTTTTTCCTCTCGACGCAGCGCCATCTGTCGCAAATCGGGAGTACCCGCAAGCAGACGAGTACACAATCCGGTCACGGCGCTGCGGTAGGCTTCTATGGGCCGTTTCCCCACCTGTCTATCTTACAGCCTGGTTTCTTGCGCTGGAGTTGCGGTGACGTCAGAACGACGCCGAGCTCTGATTGGCTTAGATGGAAAGGACATAGTGGGTAGACCTCAATGCTGGATGCCTTGAGGTCTACCCACTATTTTGATTTTCAATAAGAGCCAATAAGAGCTCGGCGTTCTGACATCATCGCAATCCCAGGTGCAGGAAGCACGAAACAAAATGGCGGCGCCCACAAAAATTTTGAGGAATAAAGTACCGATTTTCTGAAGCGCAGCCTCGTTTAGTAAGAAACGAAACTATACAATCGCTGGAGTTTGGCTTACGGTTTAACCATGTCGGGCTCACTTCGCCGCGTTCTATACTAAACCATTAAAATAGAAAAGGGAGCGTGTTGGTGAAGGCTTAGTCACTGACATCTAAGAAACGCAAGACGGGGCAATTATGCTCACACTTCTGGCTTCCCGATTATACGTTTTCCTGATTATACGCTTTACGGTGTTCTTCTTAGTTAACAGGGAGTTTTAGGGAACAGTTTCTGCACATCCGATACGGTACGATAAGCCTCCCGATACGAGCTGTGCATGCGCGAGTCTTCTGCGGCAGCGCATGCGCAGATCGTACCGGAAGCCCCATCCTACCGTGTCGGATGTGCGAACCGGTTCCCTAAAACTCCCCAATGCCGCAAACGCATCGGTTGCGAAATGGTAACAACGTTCACGGGTCTCACCGACGTTCTGCGTTTTTTAGACTGTCAGAGGCTCTAGTAAAATACAAACAAACAATAACGGTATCGCGATGCGTTCACAGGTTCTCCTGGTCAGGGTGGTCTACCTCACGGTCCCTCGCACTGGCTGTGAAAGCGAATGGTATGGTATGCAACTCCCAATTTCGTGAGATGGCTTCGTGTTCTAGTTGAGTTTCGACTTTTGCAATTTGACAGTGAAATTACGCTTATTCTTAGTGGATAAAAAAAAAAAAAAGACCTGGCAGACTGTAAAGCACATTATCTATGAGCGATTAGTCATGCGCCACTCAAATGACAGCTCAAGTGTTTGGTGTGATAAGAACTATAATTAGCAAACTAATTGCCTAAATCATAGATTTAGGCAATTAGAAGACTAGAATTCATTCCCAGATGCCAAACGATCCGCGCAACAGACGGGACTGCAACAGACGTCACATGGTCTGGGAACTATGCTACTTGTATAAACAAAAATATATCGGTTTTGTTACACAAAATGTGATTTGCGTCGTAGCAATTGCTTTATTTTACTCGCAGACAACCCCTCTTCCATAAATATAAAGTGATGAAAAAAATATTCGAATTATACAAATGCTACAAAGCATGCGATATGTTTTTTAATTTAGAAATCATTCGTGACCACAAAGTGATAATATAACTGTAGTATTACGTCGGGTTTTGGAGAGTGCCACGTCCTCGAAAAAAACTATGGGCTGCAGGTGCTTCTGTGCACGCTACCTCTCCCCTTGAACTTTTAGGACGAGCAAAGTGTTCACGTCGAGATTACAAACGGGAAGGCGTTGTACCAATTTTTTCCCTCTAACCGTTGCACCATGTATATCGTATATAACTCATTAATTCCTGATGAAATCTGTTATCACATGTTGTGCTCGCCAGGTGGACAAATGTTGGGGGCACGGGACCTGTCAAAGCCGCATTATTGTAGCTTTTTCCACTACCCCCTTACTCCACCTTTTTTTTTGTACTCTGGAAGTAAACTAGATTGAAATTGAAATTGAATTCCCTGCTCGTCCAGACCGGAGTGCAATGTGTCCGGACGGCGGCATCTGCCCCGAGGGTCAGACCTGCGGCGACGTCGGCGACGGCCGCTACGCCTGCTGCCCCTACAGCAACGCGGTCCCTTGCGGCGACAAGTTGCACTGCTGTCCCCAGGGACACCTGTGTCATCTGTCCACCGGAACCTGCGTCGGAGATCTCGGGACCTTGGCCATGGTTAGGTATCAACATGCCACCGAGGCCCCCAGCGGAAATGCCAAATTGTGACGAACGTACGAGATCTTCAGTTCTATAACTTGTGTGTTCAAACGGTTCGAGCTGATACGCTCCCGCTTCACCTTACGATAGACCGCAGCGGAACGCTGCGAGCCAACGAAGCCAACCCGATGTCGTGTCACGTGACCTTCGGGAGGGGCACAGCGACGAGCGGGGCACATTGTCACGTGACACGTTTGCTGGAGTTGCTGGAACACGTGGTACATTCACAGCGCTGGATTGGCCGCGGTGGCTCGTATATATGGTCTGCTGCGGGCCATCGTAAGGTGAAACGTAGTATACCGGGTGTCTCAAGTAGCGGCCAGGCTCTTTAAATCGACCGCGAAATTCGGTTTCTTAACTTATCGCGCTACGATTTTCTGCAGCGTTGCCCACAGGTGGTGCATTTTTTCCATAAAATTTGCAAAGAGCGAATTTACCTGAGGAAAAAAGATAAAGAAAAGAAAAGGGCTTAACTCCTATAGAAACGCTGCGAAAGTCACCGGTCTTCAAACAATAGGGTGCCTTGTTGATTGAAGACCGGTGGCTCACTGGGTTTCACAGGAGTTAAGCCTTCTTTCTTTCTTTACTTTTGCCTCGGGTAAGTTCGCTCGTCGCAAATTTTATGGAAAAATGCACCACCTGTGGCGTAACGCTGCACAATATCGTAGCGCGATAGGTTACAAAACGGAATTTTGCGGTCGATTTAAAAGCCTGGCCACTATGTGAAACACCCGATAGGAGGGGGGGCACTGCAATGGGGTCGAGTGTGTCTGCCAGTTCTTGGGAGGAAGGTTCTTGTAGTGGACAGGGTGCAACGTATACATAAACTCGGTTTAAAAGAAACTGAAGAGGTTCTTGAAAACAGAAAAACGAGTTAGAGGTGAATTCTAGCGTATTTTCGTCCTATGAATTTGAATACCGTTTGACGCGAACGTATCAATAAGCGCGAGAAAAAAACGAAAAAAACTAAAATCGCTGGGCGTGACGTCACACCCAGAGTTTCAACCTGCCATGCGCTTGCCGCTTGAGAGCTAGGGAACGCGTGCAGCGTTTTTGTCTGTTGGGGTGAGGCTTGCGGAATGCGCGGACAATGTTGAGATCTCCGTATTATACCGTCACGATTATCTCCTCTCACCGAACGCGCCGGGAAGGAGGGGCTTCAGCGCTATTTTGTGAAGTGCTGTTGTGGCTACTTGGGCATCAACCTGAACTCTAAATTTTATAATCGTGATCGTAGAAATCAAATGAAGATGATTTAAAACTTTTTTTGTCAAATAGAGAACCGCTTTAGTACTTATTTAAAGGGATGCTGAACCGAAATTAGGTTTCGCAAAATGATGCTCCAGAAGCGTTGAACGGGACGATATGAGCGCCAAAACGTCACTTATAGATCAATATCCCAAACGGATGGCCGTATTTTTTTTTTTGGAAAAGAAGGGCGCGATCAGGCGAGGAATGTGACGTCACGATTCTCTTCAAGCAGTTGAGAATGAGGAAAACGGCCTCGCTTCTCTCCTCCTCGCTTCGGTTCACCTGCTCGTGGGGAAGAGGCGAAGAGGAGGGAGTGAGAATCGCGACGTCACACCTCTCGTCAGCCTCGTCGGCCGTGTTGAATCGCGCACTTCTTTTCCAAAAATACGGCCATCCGTCAGGGATATTGCTGTATGAGTGATGTTTCTGGGTTTGGCAGCGTCCCGCCTATCGTTCCAGCCTTGTATTGTGAGCTCCGAATTTCGGTTCAGCATCTGCCCATAGCCGCTGCAATACCCCCTCCACCAAAGATTTGCCTCCCGTCATTCAGGGATGGCTGCTATGGTAACTAGAGTGTACTGAATGGAACAGACAGGTTTTGAAGCACATCGTCTATACTTCGTTCACCCTTATGCTGAGAGTGCAGCCAAGGCTACAAGCACGAGAGCACGATCGAGGCCGCTGCTTTGAAAAGTCCTTCGTCAAAGCGAGCACTCGCGCTAGAAATGCATGTCTCAAAGCTAGGAGCACGGGCCAGCTCGCGCTTGCAGCTTTGGCTGAAGCCTCAACTTGAGGGTGAATGGAGTACAGATGGCGCTTCATTATAGCGCCTCCGGAGAACTGCAGTTTTGAAACGAAGGCGCTTCAAACGACGGTTGATGGGCTTGAGGGGAGTCGGGGGATATTCCGCTCTGCCCGAGTTTTACAGCTGAGCCAAATACTTTCTAGTAAGTTAAGAAGTGAGAACGGCCGAGAGGAGTTTCAGTTGTCCCGACCTAAAGGGCCCTGCAACGACTTTTTGGCTGAACTTTTATTTGCACAGAAACTGAGCGCACTGGACGTATCAACTTTGTGAAGCTTTTCGTTTCTCGAATTACGATTCATTTCTAATGTTATAGGCAAATTAAAATGACAAAAAACAACAGCAAGAAGAAATAACCTCCTTCATGACGTCCCTGGTCCTGGCTTGGGTGGCCGTGAACTAGAGGACGGGTAGTGAGCTCAGCGAGCGCTCACGGCTGCAGCACTCCGTGTCGGCGGCTCGAGAGGGCGCCACTAAAGCATGTTCTGGGTAGGCTGTATGAAGCGGGCAGCCAAGGCGGCTCGCATTGCATTTGCTGCGCGTTAAACACTAATTCGGCATGACACTTCATTGACCACAAACGACAGCAAACACGGGGTAAATATCAGTTCAAAACGGGAACCAGTTTGCGCTGCCAAAACCGCTAAACGGCCAAATCGCAAGCCAAACCTGCTCGCCGAAGACCTCCGGAACGCTCGGAACCGGTCGGATCCTCCAGCCCATACGAACGCAGCGCCGCCGCGTACATCCGGGGCGTTTCTACGCTCACCGCTTCACCGCAATGCGTGGCGTGCGTCGGCGCCTGATCCCACTAACCCTTTCTAGTATGCGCCGCCTTTCCACCGCTTGGTGGCGGGTATGTCGACGGGTCATTTCTTGTTTCCGTACTCTATAAATTGCATTTGTTTTTTTGTTTTATCTAAAATACTAAACAAAAATTACTTTCATAAATAATTGAAACGGTTCGCGCCACTTATATTTTGTATTTCGACTAAAAAAAGTTTTCAGCGGCCCTGACCAGTCGTAAGACAGGAGCTGGCCTGGACCAACGACTTCAGGATGCCGTCACATGCCGCCCGCGTTCGGTACCACGGGGCATCTCCGTAGGGGAGGGGTCGTCCGCGTCGTCCGGTTCAAAATATGACGCACTGATACTCAGTTACTCTCTCCGTGGCCGCTGGGTTGCAAGAGCCACAAGAGATATGGAAACCGCAAAGAAGGTTGACGCTTAATAAGGGTTGCAGGGCCCCTTTAAGTGAGGGCTTTCTACCCTTGACAACGCTTTGGCGACTCGTCTAGCTCGAGCGCAAGCGGCGCAGCCAAAGTGCGGTGCAATCATGGATTGCTTGCTGGAGGCAGGGCTTTCGAAGGGCACGCCCAGCCGTTCTCACTCTGTGAGTGACTATGAGGGGAACACATTCTACTCCGCTTATTTTCATTAGACAGTGCACCTACAGTGCCAAGTCCTCTCCTAGTGGTATGGGCACCCCGTCCCAAAAGGAACGCATTCGCGTCGCTCACGTCTACGTTGTCATGCTTTCGGGCTGCGACGAGGGAGACGGCTGTGGCCGGTGCACCGAGACACCGGATTCGCCAAGACAGCGGAGACGGCTGTCTCCGCTGACTCGAGGGTTTCCACGACGATAGATGGCGGTAGCCACCTCTCCGAATTCAAAGGGAAAACCCGAGGTTGCGCGCGTCCGCCCTTCCAACTACGTAAGGCCTGTTGGCGCCACGTCCATTGGGTTCTCGCGGAGTGAGGTGTATTCCCTGGTGAAGCATTAGGTTACCACAACGAGGCGCCGATCGGAGGATGGTTAGTCCCGCATGGAATGGTGGGAGCACTGCCGCGCGAGGAAACCTGGCCACGCATCGCTATTGGAATTGAGCCTTTCTTCTATTGAAGGCATCGACGCGAGACAATGGGGACTGTGGACTCTTGTACCGTTTAAAACGGGAATCTGCGACTCTGCTAGCAGTTACGACGGTGTCTTTCGGTATAGGATTTCAAAAAGTTGAATATTTTGGGTGTTTCACGGTCAGCTGGGCTAAAACTGCGGATAAAGTTACTTTTGAAGCATGGAACGCTTTTTAGCGGGACCCCTACTCCTAGAAATTTGTGCTTCCGTCCGTTAGTCCGTGCACTTCCCCGCTAAACTTAGTCCCAAAGATGTGCTGGCGTATAGTTATACACCAATTCAGGTCGCGAAGTGTTGAGCGCGTGAAAATTGAATTGGTGTATACACACGAAGCGACGTCATCTGGCATCACAACTTGACACCGTGACGTCCCGTCACGTGACCACGCCTCGTACCGTTGGGCCAGCTGGACTTGAGGCCAGGTGACCCCGTCTCTGTGACATTGCGTGACCTTAAGTCACGTGACAAAACGACTTCACATGGGGGAGCGCTTGCCAACATCTCGCTCGGGATCACGTGGTTTGTGGGCTGCCTTGGCAATGCGAGCTGCGAGGAGTAGGTGCAAGCGTCAGTCGTTCGCAAGCGTCGCGTCTCCAGGCTTGACTCAGCTTCCCCGACCGTTGCCCCTCTCCAGACGCCAACTCACGCACGCGCATGAACCATGAGTTCGCTCCGAAGGTGTCCGCAATTTAAAGTGCAAACACTCTCCTGTGGTTTAAGTTGCTCCCTCTCTTAAATCTAGGCTCTCTAATACACCGAGGGAACTCTAAGCTATATAGCATAAAACACAAATAAAGAAGAGAGGTAGAGAAAGAGATAATGAAAGTGAGAAAGAAAATTTATATTCGTTTTTGCTTCTTCTTTTCATTGCAGCCCCCACAGTGAAGTGCCATAATCCCCAGTACTGCGAGAGGGGCACAAAATGCTGCCAAGACGATGAAAGTTTCGAAGCTTACTACTGCTGCCGAGTACCCGAACGGCACTTGTTGCTCAAGCGGTACCTTCTGCTGCGACGCGGGTTACGTTTGCGACTTGAAGTACAACCTCTGCAGAATCAAGGGTTCTTACAGCCCCCAAGTTCGGGGCCTCAGCGAGCTCCAGAAGGACCCGGCAATTCTGAAGAGCCTTGGGATGCCAGCCAAGACCAACAGGGCAAAGACAAGTACGAAACAAACTAATGGCGAAACCCACTGGTCGTTTTGGAACGGGCCGGGATCGGCAGACCAGATCCGAGATAGAGCACGCGATTCGAACGGAGTCGCTCCGCCTCTTGATCCCCAGTGGAACATGGCCACTCCTCTGGGATCGGCGGATGCCTTCCCGTCATTCACCTTCGGAGTCCCATCCCGCGGTCCCGGATCTCGAAGCACATGTTTTCGCAGTCGCGTCTAACAACACTTGTTCAAAGCATGAACGAAGTTAATCATGACGTGAAAGACTGAGTGTCGATAAGCAATGTGCACCAGCATAGCCCGCTGGCCTCATCACCGGAATACTCGTGAACGCTGTCAAAGTACGTCTCAATTTTCGGCCCCTTCTGCGGAGGTCCGAAAAGGCAGTCGAATTCATGTGGGACATGCAAGCAATCTCGATCGTCATCGCTGCTACTCGAGCCGCTGATGCTGGAGGGGCTGCTTGAGCAACTTGACGACGAACTGTCATCAAGCAGCAGCAGCAGTAAATCGGGCGGCACCTCGCGAGCGGCCATTACGAATTCTTCAAAGACGAGATGCCCGGTGAGAAAGGAAGCCATGTGTGCGAGCCGAGGGCTGGCAAGGCTGGCTTCCGGTCGAATCCGCCGAAATCGGCGGAGCGACTTTTCTCGGATCTGGATCGAGATCTGGAGTGGGAGCTGATCTAAAACGACGAGTGGAACACGTCCGTCTCGATCCCCATCGCCCAGTGAAGTAGACGGGCTCCAGAAAATGTCGATCCCGGCGCGCTCCAAAATGACCAGTGGAATTCGCCATAACACCGATTAGTCCGGTGGTCATAATGTCCAAGCACCCTGCTTGTTTTCTGGTCCATGACTCCGTAATGGCCCCTTCTAAACTCTAAAGCCGGAGTAACACTGCCGATACATCATACAAAACAGGGTCTGCAAACAAGACTCACCGCAATATCCATGGTTCGAATGCCGCGTGCCATGTTTCTCCCTGAACTCGTCGCGATGCGGCATTCGAAGCGTGGAGATCCCGCGTTGACTCACGCTCGTATCTGTTTGCAGACTGTCTTTTGTATGTTGTATAAGCAGTGTGACCTCGGCTTAAAGACCGACGACTAGTTCGCGCTTTCCACTTTTCCCCCGCTTCCTCTTTTCCCCCTTTTGCCCTGTCCACCATTGCCTGTTCCCTCCTCCCCTATGGTGAGGAGGATCTTCTGCCTTGCAGAATCTCAAGTCTGGTCGTCGGCCTTTCAAGAAATCTGGAGCATCCACGTTCCCGCAAAGCACTTAATAAAACCAGAAGACATACAAAAAAACATCACCATGCAGAGCGTCTAATTGCGGACATATTTTTTTCTCATCTTTAAACATATTTTTGGCGTTGTCCTTGGGCGAGCTTCCTCCGTAGATTGCAGCGATTGATTATTTCAAGTACTTTGCGGGAAAGTTGACGCTCCAGCTTTCTTGCGAGGAATGCCTCGGACTGACATCTGCCTTTTCTCCAAACGCATCCGCGGGGTTTGTCGGATGCCGGTAGAGGCAGTACCTCGTAGATAGCAAATCACTAGTGCCGGAGTTCGCGGCATCACCTAAAGAAGGCCCATCGTGGGTTCCAGTGCGAGTGCCCCGTCAGCGTTCGGGTCGAAACTCGTGTCCAATCACTGAAACCACGAGTCCCGGCCGATCGCTGAAGCCGCACTCGTGTCTAATCTGGGGCCCGACCCTTGGACTCCTTTGAGTTACGCCGAAAATTCAGCGAAAAGGTTTTGTTATCTTGGAGGTAGCTAACAGGTGGCTGGGGTTGGAGGGGAGGGGGGGAGGATGAACGGAAATGTCGGTTGTCTTAGGGCGGGAATGGTTGCAGGCAAGGTCAACACCTCAGAAACTGTCGGTCTGCGTCATGTACGTGGCGTCAAAGGCTTCAGCTGTCTAGGAGCGTTGAAGGTTCGACTAGTGGGATTGGATTGGATTTTGTTACACTTGACAAATTACTTGAAATCGACATTGTTTTTTAGGTAACTGTGTGATTGCTACGTTAAGTGTTTTCAATGGTGATTTTAATTTTATTAAAATACGAAGAAATTACTTCAATTACTCGTTGCTCTTAAGATAATATTGCCATAATATGGCTGTTAAATCGACATAATCTGTTAATGCAATGGCACGAACAGATCTGTAGGAATATAAATGGAAACGAATACCGGAAAGAATAAACAGTAAGAGAAAAGTGCGATGTTCCGTGCGAACGTCGTTTTCATTGCTCATTAGAACTATTTTAAAATTGTCACGAGCTTACATTTCTATTCAAAATAGACAAAAGATGAGAGGTGCATACCGGATATTTTCCTATCTCTATTCTTCTGGGAAGGAGATGAAGCCGTCGCGTTCCCAGTTGCTAAATTGAGAACTACACCGATGGGGACAACAACAACAAAGATGATTGGTTTGTGTTTTGACGCAGCTGGACGTATGGCCTCCTATAGTTGGATCTCCTCGCCAATAGGGCGGCCACAATAGATTCTAGCGCTGTAAAACAAACAGGAATAATCGGGGACTGCACAGAGAAAGCTCAAACTTTCACAAATTGCGCATTTAATCTTTTATTTTTTTTACCTTATGATATTTTAAGGTGCAGCTGTGTTCCCGGAAGAAAATGAGACCAACAAACTTGGCAGGGTCAACGGCGGCGTGTTCGCAGACTACCAAACTAGAGAGGGTTGTAAGCTGTGGCGCCATCTTGCGATAGGCGCAGCAAGCAGGCAACAGAGTGCGTCGTCCACGCGCGACGTCATTCGAAAGATGGCGCCACAGCTTCCAACCATCGCGTTTCCGACTAGTGTATTTGCCACGTCCTAATTTGTGGTCCCTCAATTTCCACCTGATGACGTCAGAGTGTCATGCTTCTTCCTGACTCGATCCTGGGTTTCGTTGCAGCAGCGAAGGTGGATGTGCGCGCCTGTTCCTGCAGACGCCTCAGCAGCTTGACAGTCCACCGAAGCTTCGGCGTCCAGGAGCTGGAACGCGGCGACGCCGGCAACACTCGCAGTCGCTCGGTACGTTCTGCCGGAACTTCTACGACCAACCGCCAGAATCGTGACATCCGACAAAATGACACGCCGCGGCTCCTATGACGCAATTTATTGCCATTTTGGGACCACACCCGATGTGTGAGCGGTATGGGACGCTAAACACAACTGTCGGAGACGCCGTTCCAGTCACCATACATAGTAGTACAGACCACGCATCGTTTCTTCACATGCAGTTAAGTTCGAGAACTGTCCGGACGGAACGAGCTGTCACTACGGCTCCAGCTGCTGCCAGAATGAGGACGGCCGCTACGCCTGCTGCCCTTACGAGCGTGCCCAATGCTGCGACAATGAGCGTTGCTGTCCTCAGGGTTTCAAGTGCAACGACGCAGAGAAGACCTGCACCAAGGACGAGACTGTCAAGCCAATGGCTGCCAAGTACCGAAGCTTCAGAAATCCCGTGCCTAACATCGACAGCAGTAAGTTAACGTATGCACTTTATTATAACGAAGGGATCTGAAAAAAAAAAAGCGCGCTTTGATCACGGAATCAAACACACTTGGACAAGAAGTACACTTCTAAGAAATGTCTGTGAGTTCACTTTCCTTCTGAACACGGAGACAGCCAAACACGGCGAAGAATTGAAGGATGGCAGTGAATGACGAAGCTTATGTTAATATTAGAGTTTAAAAATGCGATGTGTGCAGTGGAAATTAGACAAATGAAACGTCGTGCTAATAGATCCTTTCCAAAAGTCCGCGCCATCGTCTGTCCGCCATTGCTTGATCACGTGCTCTGAGCATGTATTGGACACGGGGGCTACGTCAGCGTTCGGCGAAGGCTCGGATCCAATCACACGCTACATGTCCATGGATGGATGGATGGACGTTAATGGCGATACACCATTTGTAACGGGCGGTAGCTTGCGCCACCTAGTCCAAGCAGTGGCGGCTGCCAATATTGCTCGGTGGACTTTTGAAAATGGTCTATTGCCCCAGCAGACATAGCATTATTTTTATTTTTGTCTAATCATTTTCCGAGCTTGGCCATTTGGTGGGATACTGGCATTGTTCACCGTGACTTGTTGTCTCGTGCTCTGCCGGGAAGTGAACTCCCATAGCCTTTGACTAGAGTTTAGAACACGCAACCAAAACGAAAGAGGGTGTTCTATAGCGACGGAGATGAATCAAAACACTGAGCATTTCTAAGCAGATGTTTTGGTTCTCAGTCGAAAGTGTTTCTTAAAAACCGTATAATAATGCATCTATACAGAGCGTTGTGCGATCAGAACGAAGGTCAACAAAAACATCTAAGTGCTTATTGCATAGAGGGTTGGAATACGAGCTGTGCCAAGAGGGTTCCGGCTGATGCTCTAAAACTTCGGTATTAGTGTTTGTGGAATTCATTTCTCGTGAAATTCGGAGAGTGTTTTTCGAAGTTTATTTTTTGCTGAAATTCGAGATTTATTAGTGCTTATTTTTATATATTTCTAACTCTATGATAATCTGAGCTTAATTTTACGGCGTTAACAACGTTTCGAAGTTGAAAAATAAAATAAAATCTGGACACAAACGAGCACTACATTGATCAGACCGCACCTGTGTTGAAATATATTTCTGCAGCTACATCTGGCGTTTGCTCCCTTGCCACTGGTAATACTCACCATCCCACGACAATTGTTGCGAAGAGGTGTTGCCTCAATAACAGTCGATACTTTGAAATAACTAAACTGCTGGACGTATCGCTGGGAAGCATGGAAGCTTTGTCCACCCCTTCCATCGAAATATACGGGTCCAAAGCTTTCACTGTTACACTGGCCCTCCTTCCCCTAAGAAGCACAAATAGTATGGTCCAAACTGGAAACCTCTACAATGAATTTTGTCTTGACCCCGAGGTACCATGACACGTCGTTCCGAACGAAACTTGACGAGCTAAAAGGTAAACCGCCTTTTGTCCGTAGTCCGTGATCTTCAAGGGACCCCTGAACCTTGTGCTTCTATGCAATTTATACTAAAAATCGTCCGTGTTTGTTCCTTTCTTTTATATAAATTTGGCGCCATGACTTTGAAAAATTTACCGGCGAGTATTTTTCGGACTTTTTTCTTCGGGATATATCACAAGAAACCAGACTTGTGCGATACTCATTACAAGCGAGAGCAACAGTAATTTTTAGAGTAATTTCGTAACAATTTGTATTACATGTGTTAGAAAGTAATCAGAAGCAATCCGATTACCTTCGTAAGTACTCAAATTACATAGAAGAGATACTATTTTTCCGTCCCCTTTCTGATGGTGCCCCTTGTTTATGCAAGTTTCCCACGAAGGTATCCTCGAACCAATTCAGTCTGCAACAAGAGGATGTTTGCCAAAATTGGTGGATTAAGAAGATAAGTAGTTTGTGGTTCGGTGATTCTAACCCAATAATGGGCAGTACTAAAAGCCTGTTTTCCAGCCTGCAGAAAAATTTGTCGTTTTGGAAGTCTGAAATAATCGGAAAAGTAACGGTCACTTCTTCAAGTAACGGTCAATTATACTTTCTCCTTGTGTAATCATGTAATCTAATCGGGTACTTCTAAACCACGAGTAATTGTAGTTGTAATCGATTTTTTTTTGAGTAGTGATGTGCAAGACTGCATGGAGCCCTAGGTATGACCAACACAGTCCTAGATGACAAAGCCGTTGTGGCTTCACCAAAACGATGACCAGAGCTGGGCACACATCGGACCCGGGTGCTACGTCAGTGTAGCATCCGGGTCTGACGAAACTGGGTTGAACGCAGACTCACCACTCGTGTATCCAATTTGGGGTCTGCAGGTTAAACTCCTTTCTTTCTTTTTTTCTTTTTTTGATGTGCGCAAAACAAAAAAAAAGTCAGCACTACGGTTTTGTTATTTGGGAAATGTTGGTGTGGGGAGGAGCTCTCGGCTTGATAAAGCCATCAGGGAGAAGGTTGGAGTGGAATCTGGTGACTTCAGGCTGGAACAGATACCCGCAATTAAACGTGAAAAAAACAAAGCAACAACACGATAAATGGTTTATTAGTTTTCGAGATCCCCAATGGCGATAACTATCCACAAATTCATGTTGCAGGAGGACAAGAGTTAACGACAAAAGTGCAACTTTACAACAACAACATAAAAAATCTAGTGTGTCTACTTTTCTGCAACAGCACTTGGGAGAGCCAATTACTGCAATCTGGGTGAATGACGAGACAAAAAATATGTTTACACACACACAAAGAAAAAATCGATCTACGCTGTAATACTGAACATGACGTAAGCACATGAATCGTCATGCTCGGTGTGAAAGCGCAGGCAACTTTTTGGTTTGTTTTAAACATACTTCAGCAGTGTCATTCGCCGAGGTTCCTGCATAGATTGCAGCGATTGGCCCTCTTGAAAGTGCTCCGCAGTAAAGTATAGAACACACTGGATATTTCTTCCAGTGTTGCAAACCGCTACCGTCAAAATCTGCATAGTTAACATTCAAAGAGTGGATTATAGCGTGTGTGCTTCACCTTTTGGGTCTACCACGTATAGGAACACGGGTATGTCTGTGGGTCCGTGGAACGACGTGTTAAACGACTCAATACGTCAACACGGTTTGCCCTCCATAAAGTTCGCAGTATCGGCGCTGTCTCAATGTGACAGGATCACCGGTCGGACGACGAGAGCCCGGCCGTTGTTCTGTGGGAATGAACTCGCCCTGGTTGTCGGAAGTAGGTTCGTCCCCAGGAGGGGCGGACGCGTCCAAGTATCAAGGGTCCCAAAGGTGTGCCAGTGGCAGGTCACCCGAGCAGGGCGAAGGGAGAGCCGTCAAAAGGGACATGCGGCCTCCCTCAAGCCTCCCCTCGCAACCAGGTAGCTCGCCCCGATCCGGCGGCACTTACGGCCTGCCTCAGCTAGGCCTAGATAGAGATGCGGAGAACACGTGGTTCCCAGAGACGTTGAGTGTTTCAGCTTAACGTTTGGTAACCCAGGCAGCACCACCCCTAGCCTGACAAGACCTATCCACTCAAACCGCGATGCCGTCACACACGACCGAACGCCTGAACGGCTTGGACACGGGCGGCGCGTCAGCGTTGAGCTGGAACTCGCGTCTAATGGCTGCGTCGGAAAGCAGTCGGATTCCTTCTCGTACCCAACTGCCCTATAGGCACCGTTGTTGTATGCAATCATGCTCGAAAAAAGAGAAGAAAGGCATAATTAAACTTCGCTATACACGTAAAAAAGAATTGTGCGTTGCGTTACTTTCTAGCGGAACATGGAGGCAGCCAATCACGGAGAAACATCCAGCAAGTACAAAACTCATAAATAAAACAAAAAAAAAACGGTATGAAGCGTGGTAATGAGCACACCGCATTTTATTTTTCCGGTCTACTCGTATTTTGAGTTCCATCATTCGCTGAAATTTGTCTGTTGTTCGCCATGATTTGTCTGCTATGTGTACTGAAAAAAAAAGAACTCACAGACTTTTTTTTTCTTAATGATTGGTTTCAGCTGTATTTCGTTGGTGACAACGCCGCTCTGTATGACACTCTGGTTGGAGCAGACACTTCTCCTTCATGTTGACTATATATTCTTTGTTTTAAGACTTCCACGTTGATCGAAGGGTAAGGCAGTTTCGGTAGCTGTTCGATTATAACGAAACATCATCTCAGCAGCTCCTGTTTTTATCTACGCGAGAACTGTGTTTCAACTAACGGAGAAAGGAGTTTCTACGGGTTTTGGATTTTATTGCCGTCAATTTAAGAAACGCTGGGTTTGGTTTCTTATGTTACTTCTTCTCGCTTCTTGATTTGTTCTTCAACATTCTCGTCGGCTGGTCGGTGACTCTAGCTGTACTAATCATAAAAGGCAGAACAGGCTTAGACATGCAAGGGCAACAACCCTTTATACAACTGAAGAGCACCAACCCTGTAGACCATTTGCGGAAATACGTATAGTGCCCTCTATGTCGAGTAACTCACCAAAGCCTGCAATATAGCACCTGTTGCGAAACCGAAACAAAGAGGGAGGTTGCCAAGCGGTGGCACTTTATTTTGAAAATGCAGTTAAAACAATGGTTAAAACTCCAAAACCAACGCGCAATGTAGTAATTTTAGCCTTTGGACAACACCTGTATAATCGACCAGTTAACGCAAGTTACGCACAATAAAACCGAGCCCAGTGTTGCTTCTTTATCCCTAACCTAACGTCCTCCGGTGTCTCCTTGGCACCTCGAACATGATCATACCCAGAACGTTGCCGCTTCTGTCCTGCTATCTCCCTCGAAGTTCGCTCCTTCCTCTTGCGAGGCATTGTGAAGACTGCGGCGCAACCTTTGAGCGCCTCGTTCCGCAACCCGCGCATGCGCACGATAAGGAGAGGTGAAGGTGCCACGTGTCAGTCTCACTATTCCTCGCATGCGCATGTTCATTTTGATGTGGTGATTCGGTGGTTTAAAGACGCGCTACCGCATTTAAAGTTGCCGTCGTAAGTGGCGTATGGACGCCTGTCGAAGTTTTGTCGAATCTTTGTCTCAGTTTTCTCAGAAAGCTCGGGTAATGCTGAATCTTGCCAAAGCCTAAACGTCGGCTTATCTCGTTTATGTCGTTTCAGCGCCGAGCGTTCCCTGTCCCACGTGGATGATTTGCGGCAGCAACAGCTGCTGCGTGAACCAGTACGGAGCGTACAGGTGCAGTCCGTACACCGGCGGAACATGCTGCTCAGACGGACAGTCCGGTTGTCCTCCTGGAATGATCTGCGTTTAGGATTTTTGGGGCTACCGAAACTAACCAAAGTTTCAAAATATTCGGTGTTTTAGTCTTCTCAGCATGCTAATTATTATCTCTAAATTCAAAATGGCTCTTAATAAAAACTGAAGGTAATATGCCAAACCGACATTCACATTTCCCTGCGCTTACAGGTGGCACAGGGAACAGGTGGCATGAAGTCAAAGTTGTAAAACTTTCATGTCAAGCAGGCAGTTAAAAAAGAAAAAAAAAAAGAAGAGCAGATATAGTCTTGACTGCAGTGAGCTTCCACAACATTCAATCCACACTATCAAAGGTCTTGCAAACCCGTTGAGAAAAAAAAAGCTTTACTGTCCAAATAAAACATCTGTCGTCACGTTTTCAGCGTTGCTAGTAAAGCCCTGCAGTTCGAAACAGCGATGAGGATGAAAACTAAAAATTCAATAACTTCGCGAGAATTACCAAAAATGTTTTGACGTATTTCGGTTACTATAGTTCAGCTGTGTATGATTGATCTGTTGAACCAATCTTGAGGCAAAATAGCGAGGCTCTTCATATGTATTTTATTGCCGTCTTCCAACGACAACGCATAAAAGATGATAAGAGGATGAAACAGCCGGCGAGGTGTAATTTGTCCTTAATAATGAGAAACACAACATTTCAAGGGAAAATTCGGAGAGCAAGTCGTCTTGCTTCTCGCTCAGGAGTTGCGGTGACGTCAGAGCGACGCCGAGCTCTGATTGGCTCTGATTGAAAGGATAGTGGGTAGACCTCAATGCTAGATGCCTTGAGGTCTACCCACTATTTTTTCTTCAATCGGCCAATAAGATTTCGGCGTTTAGACATAATCGCAACCCCTGTGCAAGAAGCAGACGAACTTGCGCTAGTCTAAAGAAAAGTGAAAAAAAGTATTTTTTTATTGGTTTTAATATTTCTTTTACAAACGTTTCCACTAAAAAGAATTTTTCTTAGCAATATTTAAGCCGCTAGGCGCAATTTAGGTGCGGAATGTGGAGATCGCAGCCCGCTAAGTCCCTCTGCGTGCTTACAAGTTGCTTACATCTCTCATTGGCTGGATAGATGATTGACGTGCGAAATGTCGGTTGTAAAAGTGGCTCTCCGTGCCGTAATAGTATTTTAATCGACAAAATTTTTATGTTTGAGAAACAAATAATCTTGAAGGAGTCATCATTGTTTCCAAAAATATCCCGAGATTGCCTTTCCGCTTCGTTTTCAAACGATAACAAACATGGCTGCCGGGGTCTGCGGAGTGGTCAACGAGAGCAGCTCGTCGAGCTCGTCTGTTTTAATGAGTGCGAGTCGTTCTACGTTCACCGAGGCGTTTAGACGAAGACATATTGAACCGATCTAGAGGGTGTCCCAAATAGTGGCCAGGCTCTTTAAATCGAGCGCAAAATTCGGTTTCTTAACCTATCGCTCTACGATTTTGTGCAGCGTTGCCCACAGGTGGTGCATTTTTTCTATAAAATTTGCAAAGAGCCGACTTACCCGAGGAAAAAGTAAGGCAAACAAGAAAAAGGCTTAACTCCTACGGAAATGCAGCGAAGCCACCTGTCTTCAAACAATACGGCGCCGTTTCGCGACGGAGACAAGAGATGGCGCAAGCGGTCGCGACGCTAACTGCCGCCAACGAACGAGCATACGGCGCCGAGAGCAGCGTCATTAGCAGACGATCTTTTCGCCTCAAAAGCGGCGCATGTTCCGAAGGTGGCGACAGTAGCAGAACCAAAAACAGACGTGGTAACAACAAGGAACTGCACAGCAGACAACAAAGATACCCCCACAAAAAAAAAACAGTCAAAATAATTTGACAAACTATTTTTTAACTGATTATGTGTCCATTCAATGTGTTTTATTATGAAGGATAATAAAATCATGCATTGGCAACTGACATCGAAAAAGCTCACGCCGCTTTTGAATCGAAAATATCGTCTGCTATTGGACGCTTGTTCTCAGTGCCGTATGCTCGTTCGTTGGCGGCAGTTGGCGTCGCGACCGCTTGCGCCATCTCTTGTCTCCCGTGCCAAACAGCGCCTTATTGTTTGAAGACCGGTGGCTTCGCTGCGTTTCCATAGGAGTTAAGCCTTTTTCTTTGTTTTTACTTTTTCCTCGGGTAAGTTCACTGTTTGCAAATATTATATAAAAAAATGCACTACCTGTGGGCAACGCTGCACAAAATCGTAGCGCGATAGGTTAAGAAACCGATATTTGCGGTCGATTTAAAGAGCCGGGCCGCTATTTGAGACACCCTGTAGTTTGCACCAAATAACTGTCGCAAGTAGAAGCTTTCAGAAGCGCTGCTGGCGCTGTTCGGGTGCTTAGGTTCGTAGCGGGGGTAGAGGGGGGCTGGTATAAAACTAGCGTCCCACTTTAAGTATGTTGATTTGATCTGGTTTGGTTTGTACTTTTGAGTGTGTTGATGCTGAATAAAGGTATTGGTTCCAGTAAAAGCGGCCCCGCTGCTCTGTTAATTTTTCGACCGTTATGATTGCAACCATGCTTTCAATACCAAGAAGATACCCACCGAGGTAAGAACTTGTGAGCCGTTTTTGCTGGAGGTAATCGGGAGTTCGGCTCGCATCAAGTTATTCCAGGTATGCAAGTTGCTCACAAGTTTGGCAGTTGACCCCGCGTCGGTGGCAATCAGTTCATCGAACGACGTTTCATCGATAGATCGTTTCATCGACAGATTGTTTCATCAACAAATTGTTTCATCGACAGCTCAGATTAGCTTTTTTTTCTGTAATAAACTGCATGAGACTCGCCGCGATGCGGAGTGTACAGATTGATCAGGTGGGTAAACATTTTTTGTAATGAGCCGCCGCATACTGTCGCCGCGAAGCGGCGTGAACGCAGGCGGAGGGAAGGGGGGGGTTAACACGCGTCCCAGTGATGAACGCGTTACGAAATGTCTCTACAGTGTGAAATTCACGTAACGAGTGTCGATGAAACGATCATGTCGACGAAACGTGTGTCCATGAAACGTGTGTCCATGAAAAGTTGTCCACGAAACGTAATTCCACGAAACGAGTTTCGACGAAATGATAGCGACCCATGGACACACGTTTCGTCGACTGTCAGTACGGGAATTGCACGCTGTAACGACATTTCGTCGCGCATATACACGAACTCATCTCTGTGACGTCACGGCGCGGTGGTGGCGCGTCGGTCGCACTTCCGGTTTGGGGCTGTGGGCAGAAGTCCCCATGCCAGACGTGTATTCCTGCGTTGTTTTGAAAGGAACCAGACAAAAACCTGCCTTCTCGTCAAAACGCCGCGACTGGGGCCGTACCAAAAGTGTCGAGAAAGGTTTGAAGGTCAGTTTTCACGTACTCGGTTCGTCCGAGAATCGGGATATGTGGCGTGAAAAGGGAAAAGCAGACCCCGTCGGACAACGATTGCTTGGGCGGGAAGCACTTTCGGTTGAATTCACGGATACTTGTGGTCATCAGATTTATTTGTTTTGTTCAAACATGAACGCCAGAAAACCGTCAAGTTGTGCGGACCACCTGCGGACTACGTTCAGTGCGTCTTCAAGTTCAAACGGCCGCCTGATCGTTCGAACTAGGGTGCCTACATGTTGGAGCGGTGGAAACATGTAGGCACCCTAGTTCGAACTGTCGTCTGCTCTTTCAAACGTTTCTGCTTGTCGTCTGCTCTCTTAGACGACGCCGGCCCGTAGACCAAATTTTGGCCCGGTACTTGCGATAAGAAGTAAGTGCAGGCCTCAAAAGACTTAAAGTTTGAAGGTTGGTAAGCAGGCTCGATGTAGACAGTAGATACAAGGAGATGTTGATCAGTGTTACCAGTGACCATCACCGACTTCTTATGCCAAATTCACTTGGTCCGATTATGCTTGCGATTTTCAGTATCGACGTCGACCATCTCAGCTACGGTTCACGCTTTTGCAGTCCGAGCGGCGTCGGGACTGAAAATTTCGAGCGAAATCTCATCATGCGAATCAGGCTTTAGCGTACATACTGCGGCGTCCACGCGGAATGAATCGCCACATGTCACATTATTTACGCGAAGTTTTGCGGTGTAACGAGCCTCGATAATTTCGCTGACGCCGCTCAAGTAGTCAGACGTCACCAGGAAGACGTAGAATCAACAATTCGAACGCGAAAAAGGGCAAAGGGACTCGCACCGACGCCGACAACATCGCATTTCAATGGTTTGCTTATGAGCGACGGCGAGCTTCTTGCCCACACCCCCATCGCGCATGCGCGGCGCCGGTGGCGTCCGCTAGGGGCGCTCCGGTTTGTTTGTAAACATGAGTTGGTGCATAGGCTATGACGATCCCGGAGTGGCTCCGCAGCGACACTCGGGCTATGATAGCCCTGGACAGCTAGCCTATGCAGCGCTGGCGTGGGAAGAACGATCCGCAGACCTGGACACGGACTCCGACTGCGAGCTCTGAATGACGGGCGAAAAACAGGGGCGGCGGGACCGGACTGCCGGCTCTCGAGGACGGGCAACCGATGCGCTGCCTTCTCGTTGTGTTGTGTCACTCCCTGGGAGACGGGCGAAGCACGTACCGATCGGGCGGCGATTATTATAGAGCGAGAGTACCACAAAGAATACCACAAGGTGTATAAACTGTATACTTCGTTTGACCTTAAGTCCAGACGCAGCCGCACTACGAGCTGACGGGGCCAATCAGACTGTGTCAAAAGGGCACCATCATCATGGTGTTTCGTCGTGTTTCTGTACGTGATCTATCGGCGCTGAACCAATCATATAAACAGAAAAACACTGTCGCTTTTGATGCTGCTTGATTGGTCCCACTACTTCGTAGGGTCGGTTGTGTCTGGACCAGGGTGTAAGATAGACAGGTGGGGAAACGGCCCATAGAGGCCTACCGCAGCGCCGTGACCGGATTGTGTACTCGTCTGTTTGCGGGTACCCCCGATTTGCGACAGATGGCGCTGCGGCGAGAAGAAAAAAAATCTCCGTCAGTTTAGCCGGTCGCCACCGGTTGCCCGCCTGGAGTGAGAGTTCGCGGTGCTCCACATAGATGGCGCCACAGAAAAAGAGAAACCCGATGGGGACACAATCCGGTCGCTCATTTGGCTCTCGTTTCCCCACCTGTCTATCTTACACCCTGGTCTGGACTTAAGCTGGAACGAAGTATAGGGTGTAGCAAGAGACCCTTTGGCTGTTTACAAACATGAACTGCGGTTTGCGTCCCAAGCGACTTCCGGTCGCTCCGCCATTGCAAGCCTGTCGAACTCGCTTATCTCACTAGTGCTAGAAAGCATAAATGCTACGCGGACAACAAAGTTGGGGCTGGAGTTAACGAGAATATTCGAAAAATTTGAACATATCTGGAGCTTTCTGGTTGTTTCGACGTTCACCTGTACTCCTGGAGAAGTGATGCTTGAATGTTTTATCGAAGTTTTAAGCAGCGGGATTAAGGTGGGCTTCGTTTACTGTTTTTATGAACCGGAAGTTCGCTGGGACGTCAAAGACTGGAGAACCGCCTGGTGGCGTTTGGAAAGAAGAGGGGTCCATACCAGCTGGTATCGAATAGTACTGCCTCATTTATAACCTTCGCAGT
>JAZHYW010029604.1:0-16590 GCA_037355805.1 Ixodes ricinus
GCCAGGCGCTCTCCCCACGCATGCGCGAAGGATGACGTATCATACGAGTGGAGACCTGCTCAGGCGATCTTCGTTTGCGCCTTTCCACAGCCGATCGCCCAGCGCCCAGGCTTTGGCCAGTGCTCAAACAGGTGCACCCTCTGGGTGGCAATTCTTACCTCCTAGGTGCCCCTTCGCGGCGAACTTCACCTTGTAGCTACCTGCTTTCCTATGTGTCTCGCTGCGCCTGAGGAGGTAACAAGCGGAGCGCTTTCCCCTGGCCGGGAGGAGGGTGGTAAAGGGGGTCTGTTGCCTTCTTTTGGTCCCCTTTCTAAGAGTGTGCCTTCAAAAGGACAGATACTTCAACATACATGACGACCAAAACTTCAAAGGCGATTGAATAATCTACGTTGCCACAAATCACCATCTCCGGTCCATTCGTCTTCGAAGTTTCCATAGGGTCATTCTAAATCAGTCGCGCCAAGATCACCATGCAGCATCATGTACTAGAAGCGTTTCTCGCCGATATTAGCGTCTTTGGAAATATGGATGCAGCCAACTTATCAATCATGCACATCTCCATGGATCTCTTACAATTATATTGTTCTTCTGGCGTATTGTAAAACAGTAAACTTATTTTTCAGTGCCTCCAAGCACCGACACAGCATAAAGTGGTGGTACGAAGATGTCCGCGTGTTTAGCTGGTGTGCCGATAGCAAAATCTCCTGTCAAGAAACATCTCCCTAAAGCTACCCGTCGCAAGCGTTACATAAGCTCACCAAGACCGGAGGGGTTAAGGAGAAATTTCTTAGTGCACTGACCAAAATGGCGACCATACGGGGAGCTTGGCGCTACTTTCCCAGGATCCAGTGACTTCAGTTGTAGCTTGGCAAACGGTGAACACCGCATTGAGTTTCGACGGCTTCGACAAGCGCATGCGCATACGAGCACAAGCCACACATATTGAAGCATGACGCGCGACAAGCCTTCTTCGCGGTAAAGCGCACCGCGGCAACAATAAGTCACGTGCCTCACACTGTTGTTCCGATTGGCCCGCACGAGCCGTAGCTCTGCCGTACTGGCACGTCATGCGCCCACGTCTTTCTGGCCTACCGGGATTCTGTCCGGGCACTGAGCCAACCGACGCTACCGCTATTCACTAAAGTTGAGGCCTGGGCTAGTTGATTTCGCATATTGAGAATTAAAACAGCGCAGAGGACGAGGGACTCTGCCCGTTTCGATCTGGATGAGCATCGTACCGGTGTGCGGCCGTGTACCACTCCTGCGTGATACGCGTTAAAGACCCCGGGCCAGCAAACGTACTGCATCGGCTAAATTTCTCATCTGCAGTGGATAACAACGTCGCCATGTTCTGGCAGACTAAATTCCCGCTGTATAAAAAAACTAACGACAGATTTTTTTCTGGGCGTTATTTGACGGTTTTCGTCGTGACGTAGAAGCAAGGATCACGTGACTACTTCGTCGGGAGAATGTAGGTTACCGTGTATTGTCTACAATTAGTTTAGGGTTGCTTTTTGACCTAATTTTTTTCGTTGAACTTCCTGGTCAAAAATTAAACTGAAGCAGCGCGACAACAGTGGCGTCTCAGCCTACGGAACCGCAGCCAGCTGACCCAGCTTCGTGTACTGACCACGACTAAGATCAGTCGTCGTCGGTGCGTCGGAGGCTTATCAAGTGACCAAACAGGTAGATTCTGAGACGGCGTGATTCCCGAGGCGAGTTTTAATATTTCGCAGCCTGTCAGAAACGGGCAGGGCATAGCAGAAATCACATAGTGAGGACGGCAGAGCAGTCGTCGAAGCTGGCCATTCCGATCGCCGGTTTTTCGCAGTTTGCTGGCGCGGCTTTGAGGCATGCCGTGGCTCGTGAAAGCTAATCGAGTGTTGAAATATTATGCACGTGCGGCGTCACCATGGAATTACCTTCTGCGGTAACTTTTAGGGCTCGATACTGGCGTGACGTTTAGCAAAGGAAGTGTTGGTCCGGTATCCCGTAACTAGCGTAGCTACCGAGACTTGTTCTAGCTCCATCCGTGTTGACGTTTGTACTGCTGTCCCCTCGGAATAAAAGGGACATGCGAAAAATGAAGCGGGAGGATCACATGATGCGAGGGTAATCCACACACTGTTTATTTGAACTACGTACGTCAAAGAAACCAGCAAATACATTCGACGAGTGTCACTGGCTCCGTTTACATGCATGCGACCGTAGCGCGTTGAATCTAGTGTGCCTCAATGTCCTTCTGTTTAGGGTGATGCCACCCTTTGTAGTACCCGATGCCGACAGCACGCGCTCACGGGGAAAGTACAAAGAAATCGAGGAAAACAAAATGTCGCCATAGCACAGTCAGCGCCACAGACGCGTGCAGGGACACGCTCTTTCACGCGCTTCTGTACAAAAAAAGGAAAATAAAAGTGTGGGACAAAATGGCCGGATGACTCCACCCTAAGCAAAGCGCACATGAAGGCACCCTAGTTGAATCCATTTTAACCACTGCGTTTACATAGATTTCAATTGACCGATGGCAACACCTTGCGTCGAATGAATACAGCGTACCCCACGTGACCTGTTCGGGAGGAGGATTAGTGAAGTCCATCGGCGACGACGCGGTCTGGACGGTGGCTCAAGCCGGAGGGGAGGGGGGGAGAAAAGTTTGAAAGACATCTTAGTAGTGGTGTGCGAATATTCGAAATTTCGAATGGTAGTTTCGAATAATTCGCTCTTCGATATTCGCTTCGAGATGAACTGCGATATTCGTGCTTTTCGAAAATGTCGATCGCGGCGAGTTAGGCCCGTTGAGTGCGCTTCTCACTGGGGACATTTGCACTGCGGGAAGCAATACCCGCGGAGCTCGCGGGCTCTGCGGCTGTTGCTTCCCTGCGGTGCACAGGTGCTGGGGAGAAGCGCACTCAGCGGGGCTAACCCACCGTGATTATGCAAGACCATGTGTTAGGCAGCGATGTCTTGAGAACCCGTGCTCATCATCCGTTCTATTTTTGTTTTGTAGCGTGAGCTACACTGGCCGAGGTTGAGCAGTTTCGCGTGGCTCGCATAATGAGCCGTGCTTCCGTGCTGCGCAAGCGCGAGGAGCAGTGGCGTCACACGGCGCACAGCTGGCGCGCCGGAGACGCCGCCGCCGCGCCATCCGCCGCCGCCGCGCGATTCGCCGGTCTGCGCATGCGCGAGGTGCAGTGACGTCACACGGCGCACAGCTGGCGGGCCGGAGCCGCCGCCGCCGTGCGCTCCGCCACCACCGCGCGCGCCTCGCCGGTATGCACATTCCAGAGGCGTGATGTCATAGCCACGGCAGACGCACTGGCGCCGCCGCGTGCCCAGCTGTCCGCCTCCGTTGCGTAGTAGCCAAGTCTGACGCTGCACCGGAGCCGCTTGATAGCGCATCTGCTCACGCTACGTATATCCTGGCATAGCCGAGCTAAGCCACCGCAATTTGTTGTTTGTTTGTTAAATTTGAAACTGAAGAAAGAATATTTGCACATAGCAATCAGATTTTTAAATCCCCAGATTAGGATAGCTGTGACAATTTTGTCGTTTACATGCCATTGTTCATAAATATGGCTATATTAATTAACTGAGCTTAGAAGCGGACGAGTGGAAAATTGGGAACAGCCTGCACGAGTTCAGCTGTATTTTTGTCTAAGCATGGAGCACGGTAGTGAAAGGCTCGGAGGAACTATTCGATATTCGATTCGAAACTATTCGAACAAAACCACTATTCACTTCAAATTCGCTTCGAACTCAAAATCCACTATTCGCACATCGTTACATCTTAGCTCTTTCGCCCCTCTCTCCTTCTCTCCCTTCCCCCGTCCATCAAACACTCAATTCGATTCGCTAAAGTTTGCATGGAGGTCTTCAATTCGGCTTCAAAATCTCAAACTAACCCCTTTAAACGAATCTGATCGGACTCGATTCGATGCGCTTGGCTAGCGAATTGAGGCATTTACATGAGACGCTTCAATACGCTACCTGGATTCAATGCGCTGTCATATTCATGTGAACGTAGCCAAATCACTGCGACGCGAGCATCTGCGACCATCGCGCACCACTTCGAAAATGACAAGGGGATGACGAAAAGACAAGATTGAGTTTCTAACCGGAAGATCTAGGTCAAGGTTCAAGCTATTCATACAAAAAAGTCGGAGTAAGAAATAAAGATTGTGATTCTTTTTTATGTAACAAGGCAGCCAGTCGATAGGCAGCAAGCAACGTTACTAAAACACTCAGTTGGAAACTCACCCTTGAAACATGGACCGCTGGCGTCCACCGAGACCGAGCTAAACACGATAACAGCGCCACCCTTCAGCGACGAGTTGAAACATGAAAGTTGCTTTATATGGCATTGGCTACTGCGAGATGGCCCTGCGAGATAGTGCCACCGGCCCCTTGCCCGAGTTGACCTGAACCAATACGTGCAGCAGTATAGTTCCGGGCGGGAGTGGACGCTGCGGGAGAAATGGCGGCGTTGCGATCGCCATTAGCTCGGTTCTCGAGTACGGATCGGAGCCACTTGTTCAGCAGGCTCAATGGCAGTTTTTCAACTGAGTGGTTCTAGTAACGTTGGCAGCAAGTGACGAGCGCCTTGCTAGGCCTTGCCTGTTGGTAGGGCTGCGGCCGCTCAAGTCGGTGGGATTGTTTTTGTGACTTCCGGAATCTGTGGATCGAGCGGCTTTAACCGAAAATTGTAGTTTCGGGTCCGTATTTCCTTTCCTTTGCTGCTTGAAGTCGGGACTTTCCTTGTAGTAACGTGGAAGGCTCGTTCCCTCACAGGCTGCCCTCCGTATAAAACTAGCATAGCTAAGGCTGGTTTGCATTTTGAGTAGCTGAAAGTTTCTTTGGATAATTTTGGTGATAGATAAAGCTGTAATTTGTAATGGTTCGCGTTCGGGACGCTTGCATTTGTACAAAAAAAATTATAAAAAACTATTAATTGTATTCAGACTTTTGTGAATTGTGCAACATGGGAAGTAAACCACGCAAAAAAGAACAAGGACGCACTACATAAATACGTGGTACTGAGTACTCGTCAGTATTAAAAAATAAATCGAAATTCTTTCTAGTCGTCATTAAAACATTACTAAGTTTCAAGTTTCGGAACACCTTACAAATGTTATGCGAAAACTTGAAAGTATAAAACAGCGAGAACGAGGACGGGGGCAGGACATCTTTCGAGGACGGGAACAGGACGAGGACGGGAACAGGATGGAAGAGGTCCTGTTCCCCTCCCTCGTCCTTGCTGTTTTATACTTTCAAGTTTTCGTATCTATTAATCAACACGCTCGCTTCTCAATGTTAGAATGTTATCCCCATCTCGCTAGGCCGCTAACCACTCTTGTTCGTTGCTGCCAGCACAATCAAAGCTTCTCCCAACCTTACCTAAGGTCCTTGTCCTGACCTCCCAAATACAATTTTACTCCTGCTAAAGTGGAAAATTAGCGGTCATCCGTTTATCATACTGTCAGCGTTGTCGGTCGCCTCAGGAGGTGCGTTCTTGCTATGTAGACTGATACAAAGCCGAACAAGAATCAAATGAGAACGTAGCACACATTCATATAGCTGTTGGCTGTATATATAACAATCACCTTTTATACTAAAATTTAAATGATTTCGTATGCCGAGTAAGGAGGTAAGCCAGGAAACACTTTTTAGGCTGCGTCATTGAAAGTGTAATCGATTAACGTTTTCGTAAAATACAAGGCTAACATAATTTTTAAGAATGGTCAAAAGTTTACGCCAAATATATGATTTCGACAGAATGGTGAAAACAGATATCTCGCGTAAAACTAATTTCTGGCTTTTCAGCAAAGCAGGTGGGCAACTAATGCACCTTCGAAAAGCGGCAACGACGTTATGGTGTAGTAGTATTGCAGTACGCCCTAAGAACGTTGTTGCGTGAGCCGTTGACATATTGTGTACGAAAATAAAATTGGCAACTCCATTAGACCTCACTCTGGACGAAGAACAGGTGTAACATTAGAATAGAGTTTAATCGTATACGCAACACCCACGGTGTGTGCAGGCGATGGAGTGTAAACAACTCTGACGGAGTACACGGCACTCCGAGGGGCCGAGCCTCTCTTCGGCACACGCTGGTCAAGGTCTTCTTAACGGCGAACGAAGCCATCAGATTCCAAGCAAACATCGCCTTACGTCAGCGGTGGCTTTTAGGGCCAGGCCATAATGGCCTTTGCTGGCGCAGCTTTCCCCTCTCCACACCGCCTAAGCGAAAACCGACGAGCCACAAATACAAAGAGCCGCGGAGGTCTTCTGCACAGACAGACTTCTTTGACCGTCGTAGACAGCCTATATTTGAGAGAGTTTCCAACTGCTTGATCGAAGTAGCTTTAAACTTATAGGCCGCGTTTGCAATACGAGCTGCAAGGAAGTGACAAAAGCGTTAATCACCTGCAAACGTTTCAGCCTATCCGGGGTACCGCTCCTCGACAGCCGACAAAGCAGCGCATGCGCAGTTACGAGCAAGCAGCGCAGGCTGCCATTAAACTGCGAACGCTCTTCACGGCTTATGTTGCTCCCTCTGTTAAATCTAGGCTCTCTTGACCGTCCACTCGACTCTCAGCGGCACGTAACGATCCCTCAAGAAGCACAAGTCCCATTCCAAGGGCGTCTGAAGAGAAGCGACTGGTAACCTCCGCTCGGGAAAAACGCGTGAGATTTATGTCTCGGAAACCTCCCGACGACGATCGAAGAAACGTGGAAGATGGGACGCGGATGCTTCGATTGCCAAAGCCGGCTAACGGGAGGGATCGTCACCTTGGCCGGTGGTCCGGCAAAGATAAATTAGCGTTGCGAAAGCGCGCTTCTGCACGCTTGGCAGCAAGAGGATTCGCAAACGGTCACGGAAGGTGGCTGTGTTTCTTTTTATGGTTGAGGTAAGAAAGCACACGTAGCCGTCATATATATATATATATATATATATATATATATATATATATATATATATATATATATATATATATATATATATATATATATATAGATGGTAGTCTTGGCAGCCCGTCTGCGTTAATTGTTTCGGTCTAAAGGAATAATAATAAACAATTTTCACGTAATAAGGACAGCTCCCTTCTGGAGACCGAGTAAGTAAACAACGTTGTCATAACGAGCGGAGCCTTAGTTATATGTTGGCAGACGGTATAGGACCAGATCGTACATTTTTAAAGAGAGGAACAGCAATTGTGAAGATTTCAGAAGTGTCTTGTAGAGGGAAGCGCGGTCACGTCTGATTGCGACAGCGTGGTGGCACTGCTCAATTTCACCCAGAAGTTCTTTTGAGCATATATCTTTGGTGAGGCTTGCAGACGGGTCTTGCACCTTTATTTGTTCCAATCTATGCCCGAAGTGCGCGGTCGTAACCCTCTCCGCGTGAGCATCATACGCAGTTGTTCTGGCGGACAGTCGCAGTCGACTCCGTTCTGTGGTCAGACGCTCCATACTTCGCCTCACCTTCTTGGATTAGCTAGTTGTTTTGGATGAAGTCTCGGCAGCTGCACCAGCATTCGTGCAGCTCCCCTGTATAGCCTCCTCTATGTCAGTATAGAAGAGGCTATGACTCCAGTCAATGCAGTCAAGGCAAGCCGCTCGCTCTTCCGCAGCCTTCACAGTTAGTCGAGGCTAATTAGAGACGAAGTATACGAGTGGTCCGCTCTCCCGTTTTCGCGCAAGAAAGCAGACTGAAAAAGCTGAACGAACTGAAGCTCGGTGTGTTCTTCGTGCCAATAAGACGACGACAAAAAGGAACAGCGTTCGGTTAGCGACCAAACAACGAAATTTGACGTCCATGTTTATTGGAAATTTTCATCGCGTGGTTTTGAACTTACTTTTACTGCTTCGTCTTTTGGCCGCCAGGCGCTGCGAATATCTAATTTACTCGAGGAGGCCGGAGAGCGAACGTGTCACCATAGCTTTCTGTTCTACCCGCTAGGTACCGTCGATTTCGCTGAAGTCATCAATAAGGTCGGTCTGCCTTTAAGGTGCGGCGACGCTGCAGGTTTACGTTCTGTAGATGAGATATTTACCCAGTGCAGTACCATTGCTAGCCTGGGGTCTTTAACGTGCACCCCGGGGTAGTGATACACGACCGCACGCCGGTACGATGCTCATCAAGATCGAAACGAGTAGGGGTGGGGGTTGAAGCCAGGATTATTGACTATATGGTCGCTAGATCCTGGGTTCTGCAGCACAAGCTTTCGGTCCACGTCGCCAATATGGCAACGTGAGCGATCGATAGCGTTGGCTATTCGGCCTGCCACGATTGGCTGAATGCTGACTATGACACCAGCAAACTATTTCTCAATGACGGATATAAGAGTAATGTAAGAACTTTAATTTTGACGGTGCTGGCAGTGTTGGTTTTGAGAGCACAATGATTTCAAGCTTCCACCATGTGCATTACAAACACCATTGAACTTGTTCGTAAGTTAGGCCGTAGGAGGGCATCACCAAAACATCAAGCCGCCAATACACCTCTCGAAGAAAAAAAAAAAAAAAGGACCCTGGCCGGTTCTATTTGTTGTGTTCGCACGCATGGTGCGTGATTTGCTCGCTTTCTGAAGCAGACGATCATGCGCGTGCTGGACTGTAAAGATCGCACGTTGGGCTGTGGATTTGTAAACATTAGAATGGTTTATAGACCTTTGCGAATATCGGCTCCCGACTGGTGCGCTATTCGTGCAAGCACGTGAGCGCAGCACGCACGTGAAGGTATAGCTTTGGCCGTCTTGCACTTGCACATGCTTGCTCACACGAGCAAGAACACTGGCGGCGGCCAGATGCCTCATTTGCAATCGTCTGTACTCGAGGGACAACTTTTTCTGGCATTACCGAGAAAGTGAGGACCGCGCGAGCGCAGCTGTGATCGGCGTTCGATGCGCGCGAGCGCGAGCAGCGCACCGTGCAGGAGGAGTGAACATGCAGGACGCACAAGCGCGGGCTGCAGCCCGCGCTTGTGCGCTGCTGTTCATCATGCCAAGAAAGTCGTCCCCAAGTATAAGCATAGTCTCCTCTGTACTCACAACGCCTGGCAGTTCGACGACGGAGCCGATAGAGTGCCCGGTAGCAGATTAGGAGCGCGAGGACCTGGTAGCGTCAGAGCATTTCTCGGGGGACCTGGACGTCAGCGCAAAGCTTTTGCAGCGGCGAGGACACGAAACATGGTGTTCGATCCCGACGAGAAAGGAAGCGGTATAGCGCGAGGAACGCGAGGAGCACGAGCGGACATTCCATCGCTCGGGAAAAGTGTGTTTTCGGCGTCTCGCCGCAGCAGGGGTGCCTGTCACGTGGCTCTCCCTCCCGCATCCGTTGTCTGCCGCTCTACCTTTTCAACACAGACCTTATTGCTGTCTTACCCAAGCATCAAGGAGAATGCAGGGATTGGTGTTCCACGCGCAGCACGTGCTGGCCCAGCCGTAGTAACTTTTCTAAAGCAAAAAACCTAAAAACAAATGGCATCTTGCACGCGCGTTCGTCAATGCTTTCTTTGGTTGTTTACTTCGAATCTTTTATACAGGGAAAGGCGTGCGCGTGCGGCGCGCGTGGAACACCAATCCCCTGCATTCTCGCTCGATGCTTGGGTAAGACAGCAAATGGTCTATTTCGGCGGCAGGAGGAGAGCTATGGTATAACACACTCGGCTACCGATCCCCCCTCCTCGGCTGGGGACAGAGATGCAAGGCGGGCTCCGTTGACCGAGGGCCGAGTGAGGAAAGAGGATGCTCCAAGAGCAAGCCCTTGCGGTATCGTTTACACCTGAGAAGAAATCCCGCATGCCGCGGGAGCGGGTCCGCTCCCGGCGGCGGCGGCGACGAGCGGGTTGCGTTTACATCTGGCTCCCGAGCGGTGGCGGCGGCGGCGGCGCTGCGGCAGCTGTTCTCCGTAACATCCGGTCAAATATGACGAGAAGGCACGCGAGAGTTCCCACCTCGGCTGTCTCTCCCGGGAGTTGCTGCTCCCGGGAAGAACGTGTTTGTGAGTTGTAATCTTGGCACCTCCTACTCACGCGAAACAGCCGTACAGTGCTCGTGTAAACATGCGGTTGACGAAAACGAGGAAGACGAAGCAACGGTTTGGCTCGGGGCAGATCGAAGAAGAGCGTACGGAACGACTGCGATCACCGACACCAGCAGATTAACTTCGCCATGGCGCAAATAGTGCGCACATTCTGTTTCTTACCGTAACTCTTTGACGTTCAATTAACGCAGCAGAACACATACTCATGACGTATAGGCAGCGTCGCGCTGCGCAAGAATGTCACATCCGGTCAGCGAAACGCCTCGTTCGGCGGCAGAGCCGGGTTCCACGAGCCATACGGCTCGCGCGCGTTTTCCGCCCAGCGCCTCGCCCCAGCGGCAAAAAGCTGGAGCGGATTCGCTGGCGGATCCGCAAGTGTAAACGACACCGTTATACAAGAAACAGTGCACCCGCGTTCGGTGTCGTCAGCGAAGTGTGCGATCGCCTCTGGTTCAAGAGCGTGTATATTCAATTAAAGTATGCGTATGCTCAGTGACCCGGTACAGGGTTCGTCTCAATTTATTCAGCGACGTACGCGTCGAACTGCAGTTGCATTTCGACGTAGTTTGCAGCGAGGCTCCGCAGAAACGTGGTCCCGCTTTTTGTTGCCTTTCAATAAAAGGAACCGGTTCAAAACGAGGTAGCCTTTAAACATCAAAAATTTGCAAAATCACAAAACGTTATCCAAATAAAAACGTTCCCTTACGGGCAGGATTAGCAGGAAAACTAGTACACCAAATAGCAACAATAACTAAAATCTTGAGTATCAAAAAAGTTACTCACTAAAGTGGAAGTTTACCAATAATCTGATTACTCGTAATAATGCGCACAGCAAAACATTTGATCTCATCAATAATCTGGAGAACAAGCAGAGCGTAAACACATTGTCTAAATAAAAAAAAATTGCCGTCTTGCTTAGTTAAGAGATTACGCCCGCACAGAAACCTGACTGCAAGAAGGTGAAGCGTCTGAGCGCTAGTGTGCGCCGGATAAAGTGCCGGGCCGTCAACAGCGCCACCCTGTGAGTGCGGCTTGATACATTTAAACGGGAGCGCCCTGAGCGAGCACGCAAATAGATTGCGCCAGCTCATGTCTATTCATTCCAGAGACGGGCGCAGCCGCTTATGTCTCATTGACAAACGCCTTTTCTACACACGCACGAAAACGAAACTGACTCTCCTTGGGAACGTGCCCAGCCGTCCGTTGCCATTCTTAGTACGTTCGCTCATTGTCTCCGCTGGGGACTGATGAAGAACAGTGGCGAGAGAAAGGAGAGTGCAAGATCGCGATAAAAAGGGCGAGGAGGGCGATGGCGGCGGCAGAGCGTATGCGGCGAGCGAAGACGTAACGCATCTAGGCCAGAGTCGTTTAAAAATGTTCCGTTACGTTCGCAGAGGAGCGGGCGGTTCGTCGGTGCATCTCCCCGAGCTGGTAATCCAGTCGTGGCATCTCGTAACTGCTACATCTACTATGCGATTAGCGCTGCTGTCCCGCACTTCACTTAGGAATTCCCTCGACGAAAAATAAAATAAATAAATAAATAAAAACTTTATTTTTTATTTTTGTGTTTTTTTACTTGCCTGCGTTGCAGGGCATGCAGAGGGAAGAAAGGTGTTCTTTTCTTTGTTATGTGCGCAAGTATAAAAAAGTGCGGGGTCTCATTTTGAAGTTTAGCGAGCAATTGCGATGAGACTGGGGACAACGCGTCTGCGAGAGTTGAGTCTGACGCCTTTTATGACAGAGACGTTAGAGAATGCGCGACGGCAACTCGGTCTCAAAAGTTCGGTTGTCAGTGTCACAGCCATTGCGCGACTTTAGGGGGGTTCTTTCCTTGCAGTGCTCGTGCGAATAAAGCATCTGTGCGATATGCGATCTCGCTGCTGCGACTTTGGAACGCGACGTGCAACTTGTCACATCTGCGTATTATGCATGATGGGATACGTCTGTAGATTGATGTAGATTGCGAAGTAAATTCGTATCCGTGGCATTCTGATTACAACCATATTCTGCATCCCCTCACCTAAAAATGGGCTCATAAAATTACATGAAAAGTTCAATTAGCTAAATAAAGTTTTTTTTTCTTAGACAAATCTAAATTAGTGGCCATCGATGGGCCACCTTTAATGTACCCTTCCGTCGGGTCCGAACTTAAAAAAAAAGTATATATATATATATATATATATATATATATATATATATATATATATATATATATATATATATATATATATATTATAAATTATAAACCTTACATTCTGAAGCAGTTAATTAAGATTCCCAAAACATTTTTTACCGTGTTACGAACCATTTTCCAGAATGTCCGGAAAACGTGCGTGCTGGAGACACTTCCATTGTCGTCGGGACAGGCCCGACAGACCTCTAAATCTATATAGCGCAGGCCTCTATATAAGCGCGCATTTAGGGACGCCGGCCAAGAGAAGGCTTGAAAGCAGGCAGTGACGAAACTATGAACCTCTCGGCATCTCTGATATGCTTGGACGCGCTGCAGGGTTGACGAGCGAGTGCGCGTCGTAGCGGTCGTCCGCGAACAAGAGGCAACATCTCCGACCTAGACGGCGCCAGACGCGCAAAAGACGACGCTGACGAAAACGGGGTCAGCATTAATGAGGCCCAGCGGTTGGCGACCCCATTACCTCTGTTCGCCCGAGTAATGAAAGGGAGATTAGAGGGAAAGCGCGGCGTTACTGATGAGAACGAGAGAAGCGGTTGTCGAAGACCCTTGTCCATAGCAAGACGCGTCCTGCAGCGCTGTCGTGCAGGTGATGCACTTGTGGACGAACCTTCGCCAAGATTTTTTGCAAGTTCCGAGAACAATGGGAAGTTCGGTTTTTTTTCTGGTTCGCTCGTTTTAAGAATCTCAGTTCGTCCCCCGCACATAGGACAAGCCACCTGGGGCTTATAGCCGTGGATGTGTCGACAGGAGGCGCCAAGGTAGCATGAATAAATCTGCAGATATATCTCTATGTTAAATAAGTCTTAAGAAAAAAATAAATAAAACCCTGGCTAGGTGGCGCAAGTCGCCGCCCGATTCAAAGGGTTCAGCCGTATCCATCCATGCCATCCATGGGCATGCGCGCTGAGTCACTGTTCGACAGAGCACTCGGACGTTCGGGCTCACTTATCTTCCCAGCGAAAAATGTTGATTCACTGGACTGTGGACGCGGCGTTTGACATTCGGCAGAAGAGTGCCACTGCGCATGCTCAGAACGCGTGCCGAGTTAGACAAAGATGGCAGCGCGCGAAGACGATTATTGGAATTGTCCATTGATCACGGCAGCATGGCGTCTCAAAGTTCCGTATAAGATGGCGCTACCCGTCGAGCCAAACCTCGAGCGAAAACTGCCGAGTCACCGGGACGCAGCGCCCGACATTCCACAGAAAAGAGCTGCTGCGCGGGAACACACCGAACTGTGGAACACATTCCACAGTTCGGTGAGTGGCAGCGCGCAGGAGGCGACTGTCATCTTTGTGGACTTGCCATGAGTCTGCGCAGTCCCGCGGTGGAACATTAGACGCCGAGCATGCGTCCACAGCCCAGTGACTCGGCATCTCGTCGCTCGGAAAACGCTGTATAGGTGCGACGCCGCGCGCGTGTTGCCGCGAGCGACAGCTGTCACATAAAGTCCTTTTCCTCGCCTCAGTTGCCAGCGGCGCCACCAGACGGCTCCTCGATGATGCGGCTAATGGCAGCCAGCCGCGGGCCCAGTCTCCCATGCTCCTCTCTGGGAAGCACGCTTGTTTTTTAAAGTCGTTTTATGAATGCGCCACGTCATGTAGAACTTGGCACTTGTGCTACGTTACGTTGCTTAGCACACTGCTTTGTCATTAACCCAAGTTTCGTGCCTAAACGGCGGCAATGACAGTTTTATGAACTGGAAGCGAAGAAATCTCTGGCGCGGTGTTCAAGCTATATCCAGCCGGTAACAGCCAGGCGTCGCCGGCAGAGTGAGAGCCCACGGTCGTACCCTGTCTCGCTGAGCTTTGGCAAAGGCTGAATGGTAAGCCCCAGATTGCGTGCCGACGGCTTCGAAATTCGCGACGTATACGAGAGCAACGCACACATATTAGAGCATGACGCAGCGAAAAGCCTGATACTTCTTCGGAGTAGAGGGCGCTCCGGTGATACGCAGTAACATTCCCATTGGCCCGCCAGGGCTGTAGCTTCCGCTGTACTGGCATGTTACGCAATCATGGCTTCCTGGGGTACCCAGTATTTCTTGCTTCAGACACCAGGCTAAGCGGCGCCACCAGAGTAACAGCTCACGTTTGAACAATGCAGCCGCCACTCCCAGGGATACCCAATATTTCTTGCGTCAGTCGCTAGATGGCCCCAAACCAAACAGCATTGCAGGTTGCCTATACATAGGTTGCACTGACGTAATTTGGTCCTCCTTTCTGGTGGCCGAACTTCCTCGAGCGTAGCCTTTACTGTGCATATTCTGCGAGCAGTACACGAGCGTCGCGAGCGAGCGGAAACGAGTGAGCACAGCTTCATTATACTTCGTTTCAATTTATCTGCGAGCGAAGCCAAAGCTAGAAGCGCGAGACCAGCGCTTTGTGCGTTTCTGCCCAGCTCGCGCGCTCGAGCAAAGCCTGAAGGCACGGAGCTTTCGTGCTCGCGCTTCCAGCTTTGCCTTCGCTCGCACATAAGGTGAAACGAAGTATAACAGCAGGTTTTGGCCACCAGAAAGGAGGAAGGATATGACGTTACGTGCAACCCATGTATATGCGGAGCGCAAGTTCGTCTGCTTCTTGCGCAGGAGTGGTGGTGACGTCAGAACCACGCCGAGCTCTTATTGGCTGATTAAAAGAAATATAGAGAGTAGACTTGAATGCCTCTGGAATTGAGGGTCTACCCACTATCCTATTATCAGAACCAATCAGAGCTCGGCGTGGTTCTGACGACACCGCAACCTTTTCACAAGAAGCAGACGACTTGCTCTCCGCATAACGTCCGTCAAAGTCAGAGAGGACGCTATACGAGCGGAAAAGAGCGCGTGCCCGGATACCATGGGAACAATACAATTTGTTTGTTTGTTTGTTTTTTGGCGGAGACGTTGTCGGTTGAGGCTACTCAGAGTTCTTCGATATGCTCACCCGAAGGGGGAGCAGAGTTGCGCCTTTGTTTTCCCCTAGCCGCCAAGCCGCTATTTGCTGAAATAGATCACGTGAGGAGCAAAGCATCCAGTGCCGCGCAGGGAAGCCACAGCTACGGTCGCTCCGCCGACGTTGAACGCGCCTCGGCGTATGTTCCCCTGCTTCAACCTCCTTCTCCTCCTTCCAAATTTTGCATGCGCGGCGGCGTGCGCGGCTCCGCTATTCGCCGAATTCGGTCACGGGACGAGCAAAGCATCCAGTGCCGTGAAGGAAAGGAAGCGCTACGGCCATCTGCCAAGACTGAATGAGTAACGCTGCTACCGTAGGTATAGCTGCATACAGGAACTCTAAAGGCACGTTCACACTGGCGACTAGCGACAGTCACGAGAGCGACGAGGGACATGCGGCAAGCGACAAGCGACGACCGACGTTTACACTGCAGGCGGTCGGCGAGTCGCTACGGGCGAGTTTGCTTCTCGGAAGCTCTCGGGAGCCACCGTCGATTCAGTGCACACCACCACAGCTCAGGTTCGCGCTTCGCTGCTTTTCCATGTTCGTTGTCTTGCAGCTACACATGCGTCGTCGTTGCCATATGAAAAAGACTGGCTGTGTTGACCTGGGTCCCTTTAAACCGTACAAATAAGCCTAATCGCTACATCGGCTGCGCTCGGTCGAGCTACCGCGTCGCAGATGCATACCTGTCAAGAAGTGGCACGGATTTGCTGCCAGGTCGAGTTCCTTTTCGGGGCGCTCGTTGAAATCGGGGTGCTGCGTTGATAAAGCAATGGGTATTCTTTAATAGCGCGTACCAGAGTCACGCAGAGACCTCCTTGGCTCTGTATCCACGGCCGCTACCATGAACAGGCGTTAAACGGACATGTTGGTTGATTCTCCACAGAAGTTCGGCGCGCCGGATTTAAACAAACGCGAGGAGCACTCACGCCATTTCCGAGGCGACGCTGATTGGCTCAGCCGCCGGGCGACTCGGCGACTAGTCGCAAAATTCGGTCTGGAAGCGTCTGCTCCAAACCTGTCGCTTTCGCGACATGCAAATGTCCCATTTTCGAGAAGAGTTGTCGCGCGACAGCTGCGACTTGCCGGTGTGAACGCGCCTTGGAGGCCATAGAGGTGTACGCTAGAGGTTGAACTGGCGCTAGTGTACTGTGGCTAATTGAAGCAGAGCAGCAACCAGTCGGAAATTGGCTTCCGGTAATGAATTTCTATGGGAGAAAGCGAGTGCAAAGTTCTTCCTGCGTTCGTACGTTCCAATAGAGATATCCGATATGCTCCGCGGGCGCCCTTGCACATTCGTGCGAATCGTTAGGGAGTTTTCGTAGATGATTTTCGGCGTCCCGCAATGCTCTCCGCAACCCGCTACGTTACCCGGAACTCTGCAGTCAAGGCCGTCGGCGCGCAGGCGCAGAAGTG
>JAZHYW010029605.1:0-34222 GCA_037355805.1 Ixodes ricinus
CCCCCCCCCCATGAATATGAAGCACCAGAATATAGCCCACATAAAAAAAAAACAGTGGGAAGAACATGTAGGTATGCAAAAAAAAACCCCCGGATGCAACGATGGAGACCCCACACCATTGTGTGCATTACTGGCACACAAAATAAACATCAGACAAGAAGAAAAAGAGACAACCAGTGGAATTAAAGAAAGTCAATATACATTTCAAAATTAAAACACACTTTTAGTTCATATTTGACTTATCAAGGACTCCATGTTATAGCAAGTGTCTGAAGCCTATTAAAATCCGTGTTTTTTTCCATAATTTGCATAAATCTTCGGAACAAAACTTTTCAAGTGTTCGTTCCTTTTCTAATACGATTTTAAAGTTGCTCTTAGTAATTGCTTTACTAAAAGAGTGGATACCAAATTTAAGATACTTATTCTGTTCTTATGTAGTATTTACCGCTTTTCTTTTTATACTAGAACACGCTCCTTATAAAGAGATCCTCAACATCGAGCTTAACAGACTCACTATGCAAAATATACACCTCCTTTCTTAATGACACTATGCATTCTGCAAATAGTTCGAGATACACGTTTCTTTGATGAAGTACATAAAACACGTGAGGGATATTGATTTAGATGTAATCCTAAATATTTAGTTGTTGTAACAGCTAATCTAATGCTACACAACTGCACGTGCAGTTCTATGGTGAACTGAGAAATAGTTGAAGCAGGGACTATTGTTAATGTTAGTTTTAAAATCTACTGGAATTTAAGATGTGCTCAATACAAACCAGTTGATACTAATATGTTTCTAGAAAAAATAATGCACCTGTTCATAACTGTTCTAGCATCGTCTGCATACTGAATGGGATGTATGGATTGTAGATTTACATAAATGTTAACAGTAAAACTCTGTACTGACCCCTGAGGCATCTCTGATAATCTACTTTTAAATCCACTGATATCTGTCCAAAAATATACCAAGAACGTGTTGTGCTGACCCTAAATCTACAAATTTTTAAATAGATGCCGCTCGCTGAAAGCTTTATTAAATCTAAAAATATTGCCTATACAACAAAACTCTTCGCTATACGACGTCACAGAAGACATAAATCTCCATAATTTGCGCAATAATTGCAATATTGTTACAGCGCGCTGACAGCAGGCAGCGCGTTCCAGTGGCTATCGCGCGTGCCTTCCACGCAGAAAGCCCAGGGTTCGATCCCTGGGAGCGCCGCGTCTTTCATTTATTCTTCCAATTTAGATTTCTGGTAATTTCGAGAACCAGGTTGCTCGTTCTAGGTTAGGAATGTTCTGCGCGCCGAACAGTTCATCCTGAATCCATCATCCACGCGCGGTAAATTACGGGTCCGCTGGATCAATCAAGGTCGACTTTGCTTCCGGATTTCTGACGCCCGCGATGCCTGCTGTCTTCTGTTTTTTGTTAAAGGTCCCGGCTGTTTATCCAGTGATTTTGTTCCAGCACGGCATCATCATCAGGAGAGGTCATCCGGCCTTGTTGCAGAAAAATTTCTGCCGTTGCTTCAGGGTCTGATATCCATCGCCGTCCATCCAGACATCATCATCACGCCAGCGTACTCGGCTTTATACCCAGTTCTGACTTCGCCATCCATATTCAGTAGCCATCATCCATGATACCTTCCAGTCGTTGATCCGCCGGTTTCCTGCTGCCGCCCACGTCGTCAGTAACGCCATTTTTTCCACGGCGAGATCCACGAACATTAAGACGATCACACCGAGCAGGCGTTGCTGGCGATTTGATCACGATAACGTCGTCAGAACTCATTGCTGATAAAATGCGTTGAATGAACGATGAATGCGTCACTTCAACATCGCGTCACCCAGTTGAAGCGGAACTCTTCTCGAACCAACACCGGCGACAGAATGCGAGGACCTGCTCCAGACGCGGACACAAGCCCCCGACGAAAGTGTGACCAGCTACGCTGAAGACGTGCTGACTCTGTACACGCGCCGACCCGCAAGCCACCGAGGAGAAGAAGTTGCGCTTCTCATGAGGGGCGTCAAGAGCGAAATCTTCGGTGGCCTTGTCCGCAGCCCCCCGACGACGGTAGACGGCTTCGTGGCCGAGGCGACCAACATCGAGCGAGCGCTGTCGGCCAGAGCTGTGCATCATCAACGACTCGCCGGTGCGTCAACGGCTCCGGCTGCTTCGCCCCCTCGCTTCGATGTCGATGGCGTCGGCGTCGAACACCTGTGGCAGATAATCCGGGACGTCGTCCGGAAGGAGATCAAGAAGTTTCTACCTGCTGCCGCAAGCCGAGCTCCGCCCTCAATCGCCGAGATTGTCAGGGAAGAAGCACATCAGGCGCTGCGTAGCCAGTTCTCGTCAGTTCACCTCGAACGCCGACGGCGAGCGACCAGCTACCCGACGACCACCGCCCCCGGCTCGCCAGTATACGGCCGCCACCCCGACGATCCTCCAGCCGCTGTGCCGTTCCCGACGCCAAGAGGATCGGGCGTCACGTCCGCCCAGAACAAGCTGCGCCGCGAAAGACCGACGTGCGGAGGACGGCCGATCGACGCCCGTTGTGCATATCACTGCGGGGAAGCCGACTACACCTACCGACGATGCCCCTACCGCCAGCTGGGCCTACGAGGGCAAGGCGCTCAACGACCCTCGACCACGTCTCTTCGGAGAGGCAGCGCGACTCGGGACATCGAGGACTACCTCCGCCGCTCTTCATCCCCTGAGTCGTCTCCTCGCCGAGGATTCCGTTCACCGTCTCCCGCCGCTCGCCATCGCCCTTCCGCCGGTCTCGCCGAGACAGCCCGTCGCACGCATCAAGCCTCCCGTCGGGAAAACTAGGCGCGGCAATGCCGGGAGGCGGTGTTGCCGAAGACGAACGATGCCAAGATCCTCCAAGATCGTCGGAGCTCTCCCCACTCTAACGCCGCAACGCCCCTGAAACGACGTTTCTGTCAAAAGTGTCGAATAACTCAACGTTATCATCGACGGCCACGACGCGACGGGCACTCGTCGACACCGGAGCAGACTACTCCGTTTTGAGTGGGAGACTCCTCCTGGCCGCCTTCGAAAGCTGATGCCTTGCAATGCCAACCCTCGTCCAACGAGTAGTTGGACGCTTCCTTCCAACAGTGCTACACCGCAGGTGGCTTCTTCTCTGGTCCCGACGGGTACAAAGACACTCGACAGCGGCGGTGCAGCAGGCTTGCTATGGCTGGCAAGGACTCGCACTGCAGCTAACGTCGCTTTGGGATTTCTCGCCGATGGGACAGGTCTCCGAAGCGTCAGCCCGCTCTCCGCAAGGTCGATGATGGCGCCGTATCTCGCACAAGAAGTCCATCTCCGAGAATGACGTCCCTCGAACAGCGTCCTGCAGAATGACGAACTTGACAGGGCAGGTTCTCGCCGTGGATCTTCAATCGCTGCGCGGTGCACCTGCCGACAGGCGTGATGAGATGTCCGCCGGCGGTTCGTATCTGTGGTCCGTCCCATGACGTCATAACTTTCCGAAGGCGACGAGAGAGTCTCCCACTCAAAACGGAGCAGTCTGCTCCGGGGTCGACGAGTGCCGTCGCGTCGTGGCCGTCGATGATAACGTTGAGGTTATTCGACACCGTTACAGAAACGTCGTTTCGGGGCGTTGCGGCGTTAGAGTGGGAGAGCTCCGACGATCTTGGAGGATCTTGGCATCGTTCGTCTTCGGCAACACCACCTCCCGGCATCGCCGCGCCTAGTTTTCCACGTCCTTCATGAGCACACCGGCGAGATCGGCATCAAGGCGACACAGCGTGGAACGCCGCGGCTGGATCTCGGCGAGCACGAGATGATCGGCAGATGGCGATGTTCCGGCAGGCCTGATGTCCGATGTCCACGGACGACGCGGTCGAGCTTCTTCGCCGGGCGACCACCCGTAGCCCCAGCTTCTGGCGGCCAGCATCACCAGACGTAATGGCTTCAGCAGCGGCAGCGTCACCGGTGTCGACTGCTGTCCCACATTGCTCATCTCTTCGCGGCGCAGCCGGAATTTTAGCGGACGTGCCTGATCTTCTCCGGCGCTGGACCGCCGGTGCCGAGGTCACGTCGGGCAAGTGCTGCGGCGTCGGCGAGCTGTTGGGCAGTACGCCAACGCGGCAATCAAAGGGGCGGTCTGGAGAAAGATTACAACTTTACGCGCCTGATGCTCTTCCATCGGTCTCGATTGGAGGGGCGGAGCCAACGGCGGCAGCAAAGTAGCCGATCTCCTTCACGACGTCCCGGACGATCTCCGCAGGCGTTCGACGACGCCATCAGATCAGTCGAGGTGTTGAGTACGCCAGCTGGCTGACATCTACACCGCTGGTTGCTGATGTGCACAGCTCTGGCCGACAGCGCTCGCTCGATGCTGGTCGCCTCGGCCACGAAGCCGTCTACTGTCGTCGGGGGCTGCGACAAGGGCCACCGAAGATTTCGCTCTGACGCCCCCTCATGAGGAAGCGCAACTTTCCTCGGTGGCTTGCAGGGTCGGCGCAAACTCTGCTGGAAAATCCACTGCTGGTCGCCGCTGGTTTTTGCCCGTCTGGACGGTATCCTCCGTCTGTCGTTCAGTTGGCCGGATATGTCTGCTGGGGTCTGGCGATTACGTCCCATGAGTATTCGTTTGCTGGAACAATGTCACCACAACGCAGCAACGTGAACAGGTTTGAAAATGCCCGGTAACGACCGGAAAATATCGCCGTAGTGCTGGATCAACGACAACCTGGATCCGCGTGGAAGTAATGCTGGCGTACGTGGCTGCGCGCAGGTGATTGATGGTGATGGGCGGTATCAGCATCAAACGTTGCCATTGCCGGTCCGCTGGTCACGGTCTGGCAGAAAGTCCATCCTGGGCAGCCTGAAAGTGACGACTGTTCACCCGGCATCAACAATTTTCCTGCTGGCGTTGACGGCACTGGAATCCTGAAATCGCGCAGGTGGGCAGCCGCACCACCAAATGCCCATCAGGACAACAGGGCGAAGAAATCCGGATAAACCATCCGTCAACAGCGAACCTTCCTGCCGTAAAGGCGATTGAAGGGGATACCATCGCCGTCCGGTAACGGCGCAGCAGCAGATGAATGCCGTTCCATCGGCGACACTGGAGTCCGGTTGTCATGGGAGTCTCGACCATCAGGGCTGGAAAACGATCCGCCTGCCCATCGGCTGCAGAAGATTTTAATACCCAATTATTACTGTCTTGAAACACAGAAATCAAATTGTTATTAACGAAAGATGGTTCTAATGCACTGCGGAAAAAGGCATGGGCGATAGCACCAGTTAATACGAACGCGCGCCTTATCCATCCACATATCAGCAGAAGAGCAAGAAATAACGGCATTGCGTATGATTATCTTTAAAACACAAGATATCCGTATATAGCGTTTATTTATTAAATGAGGTCAGTGCAGGATCCAAAATAAGCACCAACTTTATTAAAGATCTTTATTACAAACTATATTTTGATAGAACTTAACATGTTCTTCATCCAGAGTCATCCTGCTGAAACCATTGATCATATTATCATTAATAAACCAATAACGGCGGTTCCAGATTTAATCGAGATTATCCGATACCGATATCAGTTACTTTCAGCACTTGCGGCTAAAGAAGACATCAATTATCCAGAATGAAATTCTCAAAGATATTACTCTTTAGTCATGATTGCAAACGAACCAACACGTCCTACCGTGTACATCCCGATTGTATCAGTATGCAGACGATGCTGCCTTGATACTAGGGCACAGTTATGAACAGAGTGCATTGTCCATTTTTCACAAAGATATTGAAACAATAATCAGCTGGTTTTCTGTTAATCACATCTTTGTTAATTTCACTAAGACAAAACTAATGTGTTTTCGTAGTCCGTATAAGCATTTACATCTTAGCACTCCGTTATTTCTCCATTCACAGAACTGCACACGTTGCGGTTGTGTAGCATTAGATTATGTTACAACAACTAAATATTTAGGATACATCTAGATCAACATCTCCTGTGGAACGAGCATGTAGAATATCTCATCAGAAGAATGCGTGTTGTCTCGGTTTATTTGTACAGGATGCATGGTGTAGCGACTATGTCATTAAGAGGGAGGGTGTATGTTGCACTGGGTGAGTCTATTCTCCGATATGGGATCTCTTTATATGGAGTGTGTTCTAATTGCATAAAAAGAAAAACTTTACAAAAAACTACATAAAATTGCAAATAATATTACATATGAAACAACCTACTCTGAGTTGGAAACAAATCGGAAAATGAATGTCTTAAATTTAATCTCCATAGAAAAACTGCACTGCTATGTTATTTTAGTAAAGCCCTATTATAGGAGCAACTTTAAAATCGTATTAGAAAAGGAAGGAACACTTAGGCGAATAGAAAGTTTTGTTATTCCGAAGATTTATACAAATTATGGAGAAAAAAAAACACGGGCATATTACGTCCCATTTTATTTTAATAGGCTTCCGAACACTAACTATAACATGGAGTCACTGAAACAAGTCAAATATGAACTAAAAGAGTGGTGTTTGAATTTTGAAATGTAAATTGACTTTATTGCTTTAGCATTCCTCTGAGCTTTGTATCTTTTCTTATTGTCTGATTTTTATTTTCTTTGTGTGCCAGTAATGCACACAATAAGAGAATTTCAGTTTAGTAGCCCGCTGGAGGCCAGGTCCCGCAGACAAGCACACCAGTGCTTTTGCGGGCCCGCCTATGTAATATGTTTATGATGTGAATAAAATTTCTTCTTCTTCCTTTATTATTATCTCTAAAAATTAAAAATAATAGTACTTCCTGTACACTACCCTGTGGGACTTCCCAGGAGCAGGCGAACAATAGCCAGACTTAGTATTCTCCTTCAGATCTCGACAAACTGAACTCTCGAAGAAGATAGGAAGCATACCAATTTGTAATTATGGGGTTCGCAATGTATCAGCATCGATCTTCCACAGCAACGCCGCAGAGATGAGGAATCACTAATTGTCTGATGCCCTTTGCTGAATCCAAGAATAGTTACGTGAGTATTGCACTTCATTGACTTTGCTTAATGTAGATTGGGCGCGATCACTTGGTCACCCAGCAAGTTGTATCGCGGCGGTAGACAGACCTTTGCGGTAACCGCGTTGATATTCTACGCAGCATCAGTAGTGATTTAGGAAGTCAGCAGGTGTATTAGCAAACGATGCGTCCAGATGAGTCTGGATAACGCCTGTACCACGAAGCGATATGGGGCAGACATTCCACCCTGAACGCCTCTACCCAATAGGTATAATTCCAGTCACCTTCAGGCTTGAGTACCTGCATCCATCTGCGGATGACAACATCAGCACCATAGTCCCGCCCTGCAATTTTTAGGCACGCGATCCTTCACCCGCCATCGTCCGCGCACGCCATTGACCAACACGCGCCCTGACGTCACGCAGCCGCGGTAGCGCTGTCGACGGCACTGCGCATTGCGCAGACGCATCACTTCACGCGAATTCGGTTTGTGCGACAGCAGTGCCCACACCTGGTGTGGGCAAACGCGGGCTTGTTTGTAAACAGCGTGTCGGTCTATATTAAGTAATAACTTTAAAACTGCTTGTTCGGTGATATTTCAATATCTCCAATCGAAGGATACCCAAAGAAATCTTTTTGAAATCCCGGTAAAACTTCGTTATCTCGCGTAAAAACAGAAGCAAAGAAGTAATTAAAATCTTCAACGCGTCCTTGACTGTTGCCGCAGTCGCTTCCCAATTTGGCACGCGGATTGGCATAGCGCCAAAATTTCGCGGGGTCATCAGTAAGGAACTTTTTTCAGTGTGACGTTATCAAATTTGCTCTTCGAGTCTTTCACAAGTATTTTCAAATCACGACTCATGGCGCGGAAGTTGCGCCCTTTGATCGATATTTTGGATTACGTTTAAAGGGTTTTCCGATAACGCTTTTTAATCTTCTCTTTCTTTTGAATGATATCTCTAGTGATCCAAGGACTTTTTTTTCTTGTTTTTTATATGAGTAGTGTACAAACTGATTAATGCAGTGTTTAACGACTTCAACAAAATAGTCCCACAAAAACTTCTGTACCGAGCGGATGTCTGGTGGAGCAACTGAGAATCGTCCTAATGACTCCTCAAGGAAGTCTAAAAAATGCCAACACCTCGTCGGCGGCTTCAAAATTAAGGAGACGTTTCTTACGCGATGGACAGTAGAGTGTGCCGAGATTGGCGTTTAATGTCATGACTATCATTTTGTGATCTCGATATTCCCTCATAAAGTTCGCAGTTTGGCAGAGCAGCGTTTAAGTTGGCGGAAACAAAGATTAGGTCGAGCAAGAGAGACGAGGTCGTGGAAGACACTCGTGTATCCCCAGTGACCACTTGCGTTCTGAAGTTAAAACAGACAGCAAGTTCGAGTGGTTGGTCACAACTTCAGCCACTTCCGCTGTTCCGGCTGAAAGATTTATTCAACTTATTCCTGGTAAGTTGAGAAGTCCCCCACTAACAAAATACTATGAGAACCGTATTGCAGAGTCCACGTAATCGCGTAGGATTGAATAAGAAGTCGACTGCAGAGCATTAGGTGGCCTGGGGAGTACGCTGGCACCTAGGACAACTTGGCACGGTGCGTTTTTGTTTTATCTGTATTCATACTGACTCAATGGCTTCAGCGTCCTCCAAAACAGTAAATGTAATATTATTTTTAATTAGAATTGGCAACGCCTCCACCACGTGCTCTTTCTGTCGTTTCTAAATATTCCGTAGTTTGCTGGTGTAACTTCACTATCTAAAATGTCTTTATGAAGCCACGTCTCCAGTGATTACCAAAATGTCTGGTTCGTGTTCCAGAACAATGCTTTCAATAAGGTCAATCTCGTTTAAGATGCTCCGGGCATTTATGTTGATTAGTTTGAATTTTCCTGCAGCACTGCGCTTTCGTAAATATTTCCACGTCTTCTCGGATGGCAAGTATCACGGCTTACATAAAGGTTTTAAAGACCTTCTTCAGCAGAATGAGTAGGTAAGCGATAGTGCTTTATCACGCACTGCCTCCAGCCTCCGCAACGCTCCAGAAACGCGATTTCTTGACGCGCAAGATGGCCGTCCGGTACGAGCCCTCACTCTCGGGACCGGGAACACGCGATCCAGCAGATCAGTGGTTTCTCCCAGGCCAATCAGGGGAATGAAGCCCTCGGCTACTTCCCGTCCGGCGACGTATAATTATGACGTACGTCCGGTCTGGCGAACTGCTTCCGATTGCCGCGCTCCCAGCGGGCAGTTGGCAGACGTTATTTTGTCCTAAACAAATATTGATTCATATAATTTATAACGTTAAATAAAGGTGAAGTTGTTTTGAAGGTATGAAATAGCTTTGACGGTTGTTGTCGTAACTTTCTCTTTCACTCTTTCAGCGTGTCTGGGCGCGCTTTCTCTCTCTCCGAACTCGAGCCTCGCGTTGCTCGCGCCTCAAGATGCGCTGGCCGCTGGCGCCGGGAAGTCGGTGGATTGTTAGAACGCGCGAGTCGCGATCCCACGGGCTGTTTGGCTTCTGGGAGTACGTCGCGGCGTGAGTTTCGTGCCACGTTCGTGCGCGCACGGCTTTCTTTTCTTTTTTGTGGAAACTCGTCGTTTTTGTAATGGTGCGAAGCATGGATTTTCGTCATCACAACACCACCTGCTGTACGCGAAGTAGCCGGAACACCAATGGTTTCGAGTTCCAATGGACGAGAGGTACGATCTTTTGGTCTTCTCTTGCTTTAGTTTCTGATTAAATGTTTGTAACCTAACTTCTTAACTGTCGCAGTGGTAGTGAGTAATAATTGTTTGATTTTGGCAGTAGTTTCAAATCACAAAACCGAATCCTATCATTGGTTAGGATTCCCTTGTTCACTCGCCGCGAGAAATATGTCATTTTCAAATAACTGGCGACTTCTATGTAATATCAAGATCGAGCACATATGCTCACTTCAAAAAAATGGTAAACTTTTTGCCTTGAGCTGTTTATTTGGCATTGTTGTCAGCGATTCACGCGTCTTCGCGAGGGGTGAAAATGAGCCGAAATATTTTTCGATAAACAGGCTGAGCGATGGAGCGATCCGTACTTGTTTCCCGTTTCGTTCAGCAGTGACGCACGCCTAAATTTAAGTGATAACATTAAAAACGAATACAGGTTCTCGATGAAGACTCAATACCAAAGAGCTGAGCTTCTGTTTTCTTAGCCTCGTTACTTAGTTTCCTTTAGTTGCAAGACACCGTCGTCGGTCTTTACTTACGCTTGATTTTTAATTTAGCGTGGAGGCATTTAACTCAACGAGAAGAAGATCAGAGGAGACATCGAGTATTTAGTGTCGCTGTGTTGAACTTGAAGTACCGTTTTTTGAAAGCAGGTACAGAATATGCTCGCTGTTTTCATATGACCATGTCAGGCACGTGAAGGCCAATCAAGCAAGCAATTCAACTTTTTTTTTCTAGGCTCCACGCCTGTGGCTGGACGTCGCAAGGCTTGTGAGTATACGCCAAGAAGCTCGAAAAGGATCACGAACCTACAGAGATTTTATGTAAATTTAGCGAAGTGTTTCTGCAAGGACGCATATCATCACCTTCGTCGCACGTAACCTTAACGTTTTATCCTGTTTTGTTGTTCATTTATTTGATTCTTGTGTGCAAAATAGTGAGAAATTTCTTCTGTATTTTTTTCTGCCTGATGAATAAAAATGAACGCAAAAGAACAAGCATTGCATATTTTTTGTGTATGTGTCACGTTTGTTGCTTTGCTAGGGGGGATCGGTGGCCGAGTGGGCTAGCGCACACTAAAGTCAGCTCGGAGCACGTGGAGCGAAAGCTCGCGCTGCAGAAGTGTCACGGAGGTGGGAAAATCTTCAATAAATGAAAATAATAGCCCACTCCGAGGCCAACAAAAATTACTTTAAAAAGAATAGAAGTGCTAGGTTGGACCGATGGCAGGCGATAGGTCCACGCCCGGTGCAATGTCAGGTAAGGAGGCGACGACACGTAGATGGTCAAAAACAAAACACAAATTTAATAAGACTTAACACAAAGCAGTCGGTGGCGCGCGGCGACAAAGTAGGAACAACATAGAAATCACTTAGCGAACTATCCAAAAACCCTCGGGAGTACATGCACTAACATCCCGGTTAGTAACGCTAAAAACATTCCCGAACAACCCTCGATAAGACAAACTTAAAATTGATCGAACACGTTGGCCCTAGCCAATCGCAACATCAAATAAAAGTCTTATCTGTAGTCCAGACGCTGCCGAAGCCTGTCTTGGAGTCCCTGGTCGATGAAGAGGAGTCGTCACGGAGTCGCGGAATCTTCACGCTGCTTGCAGGGACGACCCGACGCATTACACGCGCACGCACACGCACCGCAGTGCAAACACGCCCGAAGGCTAAAATAAAGCTCAGGCCCGCAGGCAAACTAGGGTCACAACCCTACGTACAGAAAATACAATCGCGACTCAAAAACAAGGCAATGACGAGCGGAGTCCCGGCCAGCTCCGGGCACTCCTAACCCCAAAGACGAACCACCCTTTTTCCCGCCAGTCCACGTCTTTTATTGAGACTAGCAGCATTTTCAGGGCTCGTAATCTGGCCAATCAGCAATGAGCTTCTTAGCGCCAATCACCGCTCTTCGTTTTAGCAAAGCAACTAAAAATACAAAAGTACAGTACCGAGAAACAATCCGCGAGAGACTTTGCCCGTCTGCGCGGCGGTGAACGCAATTCGAGATGCCTGGTTGTGAGCGCTCGTCTTCGGTCAACAAGCAAAATTAAAATAACAAATACAACAAACCAATGCTCTCGGTCGGCTTCGACTTTCGAAGAATGGAGACGCCATCCAGCGCTCCCATGACCTCTCTCACCTGGGGAGAGGGTTCTTCCGCCCGGTTTCATAAACATCCGCACGGGAACGGGCACGGCCGAAAGCTGACACCACGCATCCCGCACCGCTGGTGCGGCCGAGAGCCCCCACACAAAACCCACAAGAAAACCCCGCGATTCGTGACAAGAAGCCAGGGATCCTGGGTTCAATCCCCACCCCTGCCGGTTTCGATCTGGATGAGCATCGTACCGGCGTGCGGTCGTGCATCACTACTGCGTGGTGCACGTTAAAGACCCCAGGCTGGCGGTTGTACTGCACTGGCTAAATTGCTCATCTACAGCTGGGAGACTCGTCGCCCGTTGAGGCAGACCAAGTTCGAGGCTGTAAAACACACACAACCCATTACTAGGTTTCTGCTGCTTTGCTGCTGGTCTCGCGTTTCAATACTGGCTTGTGTGCGTTTCAACGCACAAACGCGAAAACCAGCCACAAAGCAGCAGAAGCCTAGCAAAGCAACGCACAAACCAGGCAAAAAAATAAAAATAAAAATAAAAAATAAAGCTACAATATTTATTTTTAGTCCAGGTGGCGCAAGCTACCGCTCATCCATCGAAGTACAATAACGTGCGGAATCAACGGCTGCCGTGCGCGTTGATTTTGCGCTGGAACCTTTGGGTTCATCGCTGTGCCGCCATGTTGGATTTTCGTACCAGACCTCCGGATGACCACGCGGGATTCGAAATCAGGCAGCGGTTGACCGCTGGCACTCCCAGCGGTGTACTGAGGCCAATCCCCATCACGTAAAGCCGAGAGCGACGATTTTGCTTTTGCAGCATTTTTGAGTCGAGTTGACGGTTGGTGGTGGTGTGGTTCGTACGTGCGGTGGTTGACGTCGGTAATGATCCCACAAGACCGTTCACTTCACAGAAAGCGAGCTTTGTAGATTGGTGAGACCCATTTTCTTTCTCCCACTCGTTCACGAAGCGGTTGGAACTTCCAGCATTTGATTGACACGCATCTGCACCACGAGGAATGTCTGCAGGTTTCGCTTTCCAGTAGCAAGGCGATGCCAACGGACAATGGAAAGTATAATTAATCACGGGTGCAATTTCATTGGCCGTATTTGTATTGTGATTACGATCGTGTGTTAACAGCGAGTTTGGGCTATGCCCATTTCACGCCAAGTTCTCATTGCGCTACGGAACGAATAGATCACAGGTTCGATTCCCGCCTCTTCTGATTTAATCAAGTGCCGGTGTTTGCACTCGGTTCGTCCAACGACGTTTCATCTAGAGATCGTTTCGTCGACACTACGACCTTTCATCGACAGTTTGTTTCATGACACTAGCGACGTTTCGTCGAAAGCGTCTTGCCGCGCACATGGTTTCGGTCGCAGGCATCCAGTTGTGTTCCTTGTTTGCCGAACCCGATGAGGCAGCGTGGACTGGTTGGAAGTTTAGGATATGAAATTAGTTCTCGCGGAGTTTTTTTTTTCTCTATCGGTTTAGGCGAGTCCGCTTTGGTTCCGGTATGCCAGTAATATGTGTACACGAAACATCGTAGTGTCGACGAAACGTGTCCATGAAAAGTTGTCCCCGAAACATATTTCCGTGAAACGTGTTTGGACGAAACGATACTGATCCCGACGGGCCTTCGCAGCGAGAGCAATGGTAAACTGCGTGCGCGCTCGGCCGTAGCGATTACTACGTATCCCGACGATCGTTTCGTCGGCATGCCCGGCGAGACAGAGTAGCCGTCAAGCTAGAGAAATGTAAGAGCGGCAGGAAAGGGATGCGGCCGCGGATCACCGAGTTTGCGGGACGCATTTCATAGCGGCGAGCGACGGCACTTTTCTACCGTTGTCACGTTCGCGCACACCTTTGCATCGGCTTTTGCCTGTTCGTGGTGTAGATGGCCTTTGCTTTTGTTACATCACGCCGTTTCCAGGCTTCGAGCGCACCTTCGGGGCGTTTTTGCCGAGTACGGGCGAGTGTCGCGCCGCGAGCCCAGCCAGACTGCGCTCGGTCGGCGGCGGCCCCCGTGTGCAAGGTCGCCGAGACACGGCCGCTGGGGCATCGGTTTGTGGCGTCAGCGGCGCGGTAACCTTTGCAAGGAGCGAAAGTATACAGGCGAGCCGGTTAGAAAACATCATAATATAACCCCTGAGGCAATGAGCGTTCTCTTGTCCGTTGTTTTATTTATCCTTGTATCAGGGTTTAGATATTATGACGGTAACCTTGCCTTGTTTACCAGTGCTTCGCAAAATCTAAAAATTTTTCTACAAGCCGCTCGTCAAAATTTACGGCGCACAATTAAAGGGGCCGTGCAACAATGTTTTGACTTCGGTCGAATAATTCTGGTAGTTGTTCCCTGTCACGTGTGGATTAAAGAACTGTAAAGTAGATTTGCCTACGCGTGTTAGTTCTTTAGAGAGACAAAAAAGTAGAACAATTCACGTTTTGGGCGCCTCCATACCACCCTCAACTCCCACACCTTCCGAGTCTCGTGCGCAGTGACGCGCTAACGGGGATAGAGAGTATCCGGTTCGGACCTCTTTCACAGCCTTGAGCGCGGGCGGCTTCTTTTGCAATTCACATAGCAACCAAATGTGCGACCTTGAAGGTTGGTCTGAGTGGTCTGAGACTGAGCGATGTGGAGAGGGGGAGGGAGGGGAAGAGATAGAGCAAAGCGCTTGCCTTCTTGTAAGGAAGTTAGACTGGCGTAGTAGCACGAAGTGAGGCTCAAGGAGGGAATAGTTCCTTTCACCTCGGTCAGATGGCGCCACTAAAACTGAATATGGTACAACTTTGTCGATGACGGTAGGTTTTTGACGTATTTACTCATGTTGAAACTACAATGTTTATGAAATGTGTCATTAGATTGAAGACATAATGGCACATCTTGCGAACCTATTGCATTACGCATTGCGCGTCACACCTTAGTTCCCGTGGCACGCCACCGGGAATATTTTGCCAATGGCAAAATATTCCCGTTTTTTTTTCTCTCTGCTATTACGCAACGGAATCGCTATATTTTAAAACAATGAGGAGGTTTCTCAATTCCTTTCGGTAAGATAAACAATGTAAAAATTGAAAACTGTATAGTCTTTTGAAGTTAATATTGTTGCATCGTCCCTTTAAGCTTTTTTTTTTTCTTTTCAACACAACATTTTTTAGCATCAAAACTTGGCGGCATATCGAAACTTTCTGCTCGTAGCGCAATCGCACCACTGCCGAAAAATTCTGCAAGTGCTGGTTCAACGTCATATTCGTAAGCTCGGCTCGTTCTCCAGGGTCACATCTAACAAAACTAGGTAGCTTTTGATGCAAATATGGTGCATGTCAGCGCATATCCTGGCAGTTAGCGGCATCCTACGCCTTGGTAAGCGCATCCGCGCGGTGTGAAGTCCACCACCAGCATGGCGGAGGGCCCCGTCCTTTCCCAGCGTGGCGTAACCGACGTGCAAGGCGTGTATGCGCCTGACGCAAGGCCTTGCGCCTGACGTCATCCCATCAGCTCTCCGACTTGCCCAGAATTCGCTATTCTCCCACTAAAAGTTTATAGAAGATTGACCCGTCACTCACGATTTGTACAAAAGCAGCTTCCCCTCGCTCTTTCCAGTTGTGCGAAATGGATAATGCGACGTCAGTGCAAGGCATGTATTGGACATTGACTGAGAAATGTGGTGTTTGAAAAGTAGGAACTGCTGAGAAGACTTCGTAAAACAGCTAAATTACTTCTACTAAGAATATCTGTTTCAGTTCTCACCAACGAGCTGTTGGGCAAAAAAATAAGTACACACGGCAGAATTTTTTTTTATAGTTAGTAGGGCTTATAAAATTGAATGAAGTGTAATAAACTTTTATAGGAGCCTTAAACAAGCAGTCACACGTTGGCGTGGCCTGAATGAAATTTAATAGTATTTTATTGTCGATTGTATACCGTATTTTCCGGACTATAGTCCGCAGGAGCAAATTTGGGGTAGAAAATAAAAGTGTTTGCTTAGATAGTTCGCACCCGGTCCATAGTCCGCACCCGGTCCATAAGTCCAACACGAAAACCTTTTCATTAGCGGCGCACCTTGACAAATGTCCTCTTTCTTAGCTCGAAAAGAAGCCTATAATATACATGAGTCATCATTAACATACTCTTTCATTCACAAAATCCGTCTCGTCTCAATCAACGATATTGAAAAACAAAAATCCTGTATAGTCTGCACGCGTAGATAGTCCGCACAGCCTAAAATTTCAACTTTTAAACATGTATAGTCCGCGGACTATTCGCGTCCCCAGCTCGTCGCTCGCCCTCCCGCGGCGGAAACGGGAAGCGCTCTAGTGAGGTTCCCCGGTTCTCCTGCTCAGCAGGCGCGGTGGAACCAGTGTTGTACACGTTCCTCAAAAAAAAGGAACGAAATATCGTCCTTTTGATTTTCGGAACGGGTTCCCGTTACAAGTTCCATTTGAGAAAAAGGAACTCGTTCCCGTTACATATACGTTACATTTTTATTTTGCTGATTACCATGGGTAAATTACTTCCGAAATGTAATTTAATTACAATTACAATTACTTTGCTTCAAAAGTAGTTTAACTACAATTACAATTACTACTACGTGAAAAGTAATTAATTACAATTACAAATTACTTTTAAAAAGTAATGCAATTACTTTACAATTACTTATTTCTGAGAGCGACCCGACTTGGGCCATATAACTTTAAACGAGTTGTATAGAATGCAACGTATTTGTTCATTCCTTGCCCCAATGTTTGAGGAGGCTTAAGCATCGCTGCATAAATGCCACGTATTGTACTTTCCTTTTATGAATTTTGTTAAATTCATGATAGAACTTGACAGTTTGGGGCAATGAAGTACTACGTTCTTATATTTTTAATAAATAATAATAAATTAGTTCATATGCTGGAAGACGCCAGATCGCTAAAGAAAAAATTGGGTTGACAGACTTTTGTTAGCCAGGCAAATAAAAATGCGACAATTAGTCATATATGAATATTTTACAAGTGTTAATATAAAACTAAAATCCACACGCGCTAATACGACCGCATTCACATACAAACATCATGGTATTGTAAATTATTTACATTGAGTTGAAATTATAATGGCTCAGAAATATATAAGAACCGAATCGGGGCTCCCGAATCATTGGTGACAATATTCACAGGTGCGAGGTCAGTCTCCAAAATGCTTATGCAAATAATATCCGAAGTAAAACCAACAGGAAATAAACTTGAAAATAATACAAAGATACAAATATGCGACAGTACTGGAAGAGGGACGTAAAAAACTGGCAAAAAAGAAAGAAAAATAACTTCATAGACAATTAAAATTCCCAACCTCGGCTGAAAGCTGAAGCTCAATTTTTTTTCTTTCAATATTTTGGCATGTTTACGCTATTGTTTTCTGCTCGCACCGCAGACGGCGCTACACGGCGCCGTTGAGGTAGACTCCAAAGAGGATTGTCTCTCAGCCCGCAGTGTAAGCAACAAAACAACAAACAATGCGACGCTATTTATGTTGTGCGTGTGTGTGAGTGCGTGTCTGTGTGCGAGTGTTTCACCGAGAGCTAGGCCGCTTGTGCGGGCGCTGAGGCTTTCAGAGAGGTTCCGTCGGCGCCGCAAAGTTTTGCAAAAGTAATTGTAATTGTGCCTGAAATTTTGCAATTACTGACGCTAGAAAGTAATTAAATTACAATTACAATTCCTTTTAGCCGAAAGTAATTAATTACAATTACAAATTACCAAGAAAAGTAATTAAATTACAGTAATTCAATTACTGTAATTGAATTACTACCCAAGTATGCCATATATTCAATTGAATCAAATTTTTTTTTCTATCTCATTAAATGACAACATACGAATTTGAATGCCGTGATGGAAGGATACCGGGAGCCCTAATCTGAACACTTGGCGAAAAAATCGGCGAGATATCGGGCGACTGTGATTGGCCGGCGCCAAGGTCAAGTGCTGCGTCGGCCAATCACGGCCGCCGGATTTCTCGCCGACTGTTTCGCAAAGTGTCAGATTAGGGCCCCAGAAGAGAAAACTGGCGGAGACAAGGTTTCATTTGTTGATATATCCACCTTAAAAAATCTCAGCTTTTTGACATATTCGTGTTTGTGGTGGCAGATTCAGACGAGCCAAATGTACTGTTACCCACATTGCACGAGCGTTTTACAACAACCTCACGCGTCTCAATCTAACAGTCCCTTGTTGGAACTTAACAACAGTTGATTCTCGATGTTGCTGTCCGCAAGACGAGCAAGTGAAGAAGAGAGTAGGGCTTTTTGCAAGGTCACTCGTGAAAACTACCAGTCCTTCTTCGTGGATTGGATTCATTGTTCAATTTGAAGATGGGGTACAAGGGAAGAGGAAATAAAGGTTAATATTTGTGTTTATTCTAAGTGACCAATGTCCTGGTTACATGGGTGCGTTCGATGTGTGGTAATTTGTTCTTTTGTTGTAAGTCTATTTTTGGAAGTGCAGTGATGGCTGTAGTCGGCCTTAGATTACTGGGTGTATGAGGATCCGTGGAAGCGACAGAGTAGCTGAGTTTGAGACATACCTCTTTTTGTGACTTTTCGTTCGAATAAATTTTTTCCTTGTGTACCGCAGTCTTGTGCATTGAAAAGGAATCAATGTCCACTAGCTGTCCTGCACCGGACTGTTACCAAGCGAGGACACACAAAATAAACCCTAAGATGAGTAACCTAAAAGTTGCGAGATCCTGCTCTTCGTGAAGATATTGTTTTTCTACTTTCAGAATTTCCCTCTTTAAACTAAAACACTGGACGAAAAAAAAAAAAAGGAACGCCGTTACTCTTTCCGTTCCACTAAAAATGTCAGCGAGTTCCCGTTCCAGTTCCACCGATACAAAATGGAACGGCCGCGTCACTTCGTCCCACCTAAAAAGGAACGCGTTCCAGAAACGCCGTTGCGTACAACTCTGGGTGGCACTGCGTGCGATTATGGCTCACGAAATTTCTGTTCCGGAGGCAAACCACACTCTTCACTGTATCAATGTAGTGCTACAGCCGGTATGGGATTGAGCCTTATTAGAGAGTTTAGGTATTGCGTATAGAAACGAACGCAAGCGCTGTGCGTTGGAGTTGCGTGCTCCATGTTGCGCATGCGCGTCATCGCCATGCGCCAATCCAAGACCGCAATTTTGGTCTCCGCGCGCGCGCAGTCTGGAACACGCGAAGCTAACGCAAACGCACAGCGCTTGCGTTCGCTCGTATGCGCAATACTAAAACTCACTACTGTTTCATTGGCTTCCAACTCCAACAAAACGTGCTGTAGTGAGCAGAGGTGCAAGAGGTGGGCGTTCCTTCGAACTGGAAAGGCTGAGATTGGCAAAACGACAGCGCGTAAAAATGAAAGTGGCTAAATGTTATCAAAAAATTAATAATAATATTAATAATGAAAATCTGCTTTCTTTTGGGGAGGGGGGGGCATTTGGCCTGGAAGGAAATTGGCGGCGTCTTTGGAAGTTTTGGCGATTGTCAAAAGTCGCGACTTTGATAGCACCATATGTTTTACTCACAATTGATGAAATTTTACCTGGATTTCTCAAATTAGATAGGATGTTTTAATTGATTTTAGACTTTTATTTTATAACTTTTTAATAAAAATGCTACAATTGGCACCAGTGATGATGATTAGCACACTTTCGATTGTCATGCTTGTTCACGCGTTTGGAATTGGATCATAAGCAACAAATTATATTAGAGATTGAAAAAATATGTATTAAAATATCTTAATTTTAATTATATATTAGTAATACTAATTAGGCAATATATGCCCCCAATTAACGCCACGATCACAACAATACGCCATTGAACCATAATAGTCTTTCTAGAAAGTATAATTTTCTTTTCTTTTTAGGATATCAAAAGCTGACATCCTTATCGATAGACAAACAATCAAACACTGGATGAAATATAAAGACCTATGCATTACGCGTTGCTTTAAAAGACACACACACTTCAGTTGTCTGATTCGGATTTCGTCTTTGGGTTTTTGTAGTAAGAACAGCGTTTCTTAATTTATACGTTATGTGAACATATTGTAAAATTGGGATTTATTCTGTTAGTATTGTACTTTCAGTAATGTTAAAGCAATTAATCATTTAAACACCCAAAAACCTATTAAAAGGCCCGCGGTGTATTATTACACATGATCATCTGAGCGAGAAAAGGCAGTGAGAAGGAACAAATATCAGCACTAATTTTTCAACAAATACAATATTCTGTGTTACCTTTGAGGTGTATGAAAAACCCTGTCTTTAAAGGGATACTTCAACGAAATTTGAAATATTCCCGTCGTGTTCAAAAATAGGTTGAATATGATCCACAATATCCGTAAATGACAATCGCCCGTTTGTATTTTGATCCTGGTGGCTGTATTTTTCGTTATAAACGGCCCACTCTGGCAAGCGCTCGGAGAAGGCCCAGCGCAATCGTGACGTAAATCGTCTCAAACGAGCAAAGCTACGGCGAGGCTGACGTCGAGAGGATGGCCTAGTCGGTCCAGCCACCGAAGCGGCTGCTTTTGTACGAATTTTGAGTGACGGGTTAATCTTCTATAATCTTGTAGGGGACAATAGCGACTTCTGCGACTCACAAAAGGATTCTCGGAAAGAGGGGAGTTCCTCCTTCCCCCTTCTCTCGTCGTGGCCGGAGGCGAGACGATTTCCGTCACTAGCTCTCAAGGTTCCTAGACGAGCATTACAAACGAGGCGTTAGCGACATCCACCAGGTGCTCTTTGCTAATCGTTTAATTCGTTTTAAAATTCCTTTTCGAGACTTTTTTAACAAGATATTGGTATGTTCCATGTGATACTGCTCTTTTGGACACATATAGACCAAAAAATGAGCGCCGAAATTTCGTTGTAGTATCCCTTTAAAGGGACATTGAAATCTCCCAAATATTTTGAAGTGCCTGGATCGAACAGGTTTGTCACAAAGTAAAGTGTGTGCGAACAACATCGTTAACTAAATAACTACTATATGAGACACATCTTGAGTTATGAAAGAATCCGAAATTAACACCTATACCGAGAAATTAAGTCCAAAATAGAGGTTAGTTTCGGTTTCGCTCCAGAATTGAAATATACCTCCTGGCGTAAAACGCTGAACACTGTTTTTGTTTTATGGATAAAGAGGTGACCCGCGCTCATAACACCCCTAGCTTCCTCGTGCTACCAGAAATAATTTGTGTCGCTCAGTGAAGATAGGCTAGATTTATGAACAAAAATTTTAGAAATGGGGCCTATATCAGACGTGTTATATGTGTCGCAAAAAAAATGAAAGCCGTTTACAACTCCCTGTAACACCGAATTGGAGCGCAGCTCTTGAGGAGGAGGAAGGGTACTGAGGGGAGGGTATTAGTGGTGCAAAACTATCGATAGTACTATCGATAGTATCGATGAATCGCCAGAAATCTGACTATCGATAGTAAAAAAACTATCGATAGTACTATCGATAGTCGACTATCGAAAAACTATCGATAGTACTGTCGATAGCCGACTATCGAAAAACTATCGATAGTCGACTATCGAAAAACTATCGATAGTACTATCGATAGCCGACTATCGAAAAACTATCGATAGTCGACTATCGAAAAACTATCGATAGTACTATCGATAGTCGACTATCGAAAAACTATCGATAGTACTATCGATAGTACCGACTATCGAAAAACTATCGATAGTCGACTAGTCGAAAAACTATCGATAGTACTATCGATAGTCGACTATCGAAAAACTATCGATAGTACTATCGATAGCCGACTATCGAAAAAACTATCGATAGTCGACTATCGAAAAACTATCGATAGTACTATCGATAGTCGACTATCGAAAAACTATCGATAGTACAATCGATAGTCGACTATCGAAAAACTATCGATAGTCGACTATCGAAAAACTATTGATAGTACTATCGATAGTCGACTATCGGAAAACTATCGGTAGTCGACTATCGTAAACCTATCGATAGTGCTGTCGACAGTTTACTATCGATAGTTTTGCGACACTAGCAGTTTCCGTCGCTCCCTCTTCTCTTTTTCTCGCTTTAATTTTTTCAAATGGGACACCAACTAGCCCAAGCACTTACTATCCCAACTTCGGTTCAGCTTTCAGTGATGACGCAGACGGGAGTTTGGGCGAAGAGAGGAGGAAGGGAGGCGAGCGGCGGTGCGGCAACTGTGTTCGCTCTAGTAATGCAAAACTATCGATAGTATCGATACTCGCCGGAAATCTGATTCTCGGTAGTAAAAAAACTATCGATAGTACTATCGAGTCGACTATCGAAAAACTATCGATAGTACTATCGATAGTCGACTATCGAAAAACTATCGATAGTCGACTATCGAAAAACTATCGATAGTCGACTATCGGAAAACTATCGATAGGCGACTATCAAAAAACTATCGATAGTGCTGTCGATAGTCGACTATCGAAAAGCTATCGATAGTTGACTATCTAAAAACTATCGATAGTACTATCGATAGTCGACTATCGGAAAACTATCGATAGTATTATCGATAGTCGACTATCGAAAAACTATCGATAGTACTATCGATAGTCGACTATCGATAGTTTTGCGATACTATCGATAGTTTTGCCAAAACTATCGATAGTATCGATAGTCGATTTATCGATAGTTTTGCATCACTAGAGGGTATACCCCCTTTCTCCTCCTCCCGTCACGGGGGTCACGTGACCTCGTGGGGGCCCCCAGCACACACTATTCGCGACTCCAATTCACTATAGGTGGCGCCACTCGTTTTCCAAGATGGCCGGTTTAGTGAGGGTCGGAGATGCGTGCCGCTGCTGAGCCTGTCTAGTTTGCTGGCTTCACTGAGCGACACAAATTATTTCTGGTAATACTAGGGAGCTAGGGTGTTATAAGCGCAGGTCACCTCTTTATCCTGAAAACAAAAACGGTATTTAGCGTAATATTTAGGCCAGGAGGTACGTTTTAATTCCGGAGCAAAACCGAAACTTACCTTTATTTTGGATTTAATTTCTCGGTATCGGTCTTAATTTCAGATTCTTTCATAACTCAAAATGTGTCTCACACCGTAATTATTTAGTTAAAGAAGTTGTTCGCGGAAAAGTTCGTCCCTTTAAAGACAGGGTCTTTCATACACCTTAGAGGTAACATATAATGCTGTAGTTGTTGAAAAATTCAGTGCGGATATTTGTGCGTTCGTGCTGCCTTTTCTGGCTAACATAATTGTCATATGAAATAATGAACTGCGGGCCTTTCAACGGCTTTTGGGGTATTTAGAAGATTAATTGCTTTAATATCTTTCCCAGAACGAGAATGACAGAATAAATCCAGTTTATACGATATGTTCACAAAACGCATGAATTAAGAAACGCTGTTCTCATTCGAAAAATTCAAAGACGGAATCCGAGTCAGGCAGCTGAACTTTGCGTGTTTTTAAAGCAACGCGTGACGCATGAGTTTATATTGCATCCAGAGTTGTCAAGATAGACTCTTGGTCTATCTTGATAACGATGTCAGAGGTCTTCATGTGATAAAAAGAAAACAAAATGACACCTTTAAGAAAAAACGGTAATGGTTAAATGGCGTAGTTTTGTGATCGTAGCGTTAATTGAGGGCATACATTGCCGCGATTTGTATTAATAATAATATAAATATTATTATTAAGATATTTTAATACTCCATTTTCAAGCTCTAAAATAATTAGTTGCTTATGATCTAATTTCAAACACGCGAACAAGTATGACAATCTAAAGTGTGCTAATTATCATCATTGGTGCCAATTGCAGCATTTTTAATTACAAAGTTATAAAATAAATAAAGCCTAAAATCAATGACAACACCCTAGCTAAAGTGAGAAATTCATGTAAAATTAGATTAATGAGGATACTATTAAAGTAGCGACTTTTGACAATCGGCAAAACTTCCACCGAATTCCCCCCCCCCCCAGAAAAAAAAATGTATTACTTTTTTTCTAACATTTATTTCCTTTCGTATTTGTTTGCCGTCGTTTTGCCATCCTCAGCCTTTCCAGTTCGAAGGAACGCCTACCTGCTTGCGCGTCTGCACACTGCAGCACGTTTCGTTGGTGTTGGAAGACGGTGAAACAGTAGTGAGTTTTAGTATTGCATATACGAGCGAACGCAAGCGCTGTGTGTTTGCGTTAGCTTTGCATGTTCCACGCTGCGCGCGCGCGGAACCCGAAATTGCGGTCTTGGATCGGAGCATGGCAACGATGCGCGCGGGAAACGTGAAGCAAGCCACCCTAACGCAAACGCACAGCGCTTGCGTTTGCTTCTATGCGCAATACTCAAACTCTCTAATAAGGTACAATCCCATACCGGCTGCAGCACCACGTTGGGACAGTGAAGAGTGTTGTTTGCATTCGGAAACGACATCTCGCGAGCCACGATCGCGAGCAGTTCCGCCGTGCCCGCTGAGCAGGAGAATCGGGGGACCCTCACTAGAGCGCTTCCCGTTTCCGCCGCGGGAGGGCGAGCGGCGAGCTGGAGACGCGAATACTCTGTGTTCACCTTATGATGTACCGCAGTAAAGGCTACTGGCGCGAGCTCCTTGCTCTAGGGCACACCTCGGCGGCACAAGCTGTCGTGCATTAAAGGGCAGCTGCCAACGCTATGAGCTCGCGCTCTAGCCTTCGCTGCGGTACAACATAAGGTGAAACAGAGTATAGTCGGGCGCAGCAGCGGAACGGATTTCCGACCCTATACCCACCATTTTGGAAAGCGAGTGGCGTCACCTATGGTGAATTGGAGTCGCGGATAGCCTGGAAAATACGGTAGATACTTTAAAAATAAAGATCAATTCAAATGATTTTTTTTGGCATATGCAGCAGTCTACTTCAATCAAATGTTTTGCACAGTTTTGTTTATGCCTTGAGCTTGAAGGACATCAGAGTCAATTGTTTATCCTGTTTTGTGATTTTTTCGTGGTACAAAGTGTTAGAAAGTAGCAATTTTATTTTACCGAACCTAGAAGAAAAAAATATATCATTCATTTTCTACGAAAGCTGTCGTTTAAGTACCAGATATACAGGAGCTCTCTGCCTAAAAAGTTTGGTAACTCTGCCACTAGTGGTTTTTTTCTAAGAAAGATAGGAATGCAAAAACATAAAAATAAAAGAATATTTTAATTAATTTTATTATTATTTGATAACAATTGTATTATGCTTCATGAGCCATACCTGAGTTCTGAATATTTTAGAACTCACTTTATTAGTTTCATTTTCAGCGTCTCGCGACTAAACCATTTTCTGCGATTAGTCTATTTATGGTCATAACTCAATTTATGGGCTCTAACCATTCTAAAAGGCAAGATTACATTAATACGTGGCTAATATTTTTTTATTATTTTCCTCGACCCACAACGCTCTCCGGTGACTGCAATAGTTCCGATGTAATTGAATTTTGATACCAATTTTATTAGAGGAATTGTCCACGCATGAATGTAACACTATTTTTTTTCTGGATGCTGTAGAGCCCATAGACCGAGTTATGACCATGAATAGACTATCGCAGAAGTAGTTTTCTCCTTCCAATAAAACTGCCCTGGGTAAGTCGTGAAGCTGATAAAGATTTCAAAAGAAATAATTTCATGTTAAAGATGTTAGGAAGCAAAATAACTAAATATTTGTCTCCTAAACAAGCAGAATGAATATCACCTAGAACAGAGGTCTCAAAACTCATTAGAGTGTGAGGGCCAGATAACAAACCCCTAAAATGTAGCGGGCCAACATAGGGCGGGAAAGGAGGGGGTTAATATATAATAGGAGAAATAAACAACAACAGGGATGGTGTTCCACGTTGTAAAGCAGCTGAGTCATTCAGTGGCGCACAGATATTTCCTAAAGAAGGCATCTCGTGCTATATTTGCTTTCAGTAAATTGGCCCTTTTACCAGTTCCGTCTTTAAGGGTACGGAAACGAAAATTGCAATATTCAAATTTCGTTCGGGAAATGAGTCAAGCATGACGGATAATAACCGTAAATGATAATCGCACGTTTGTCATTTTGAGCGACTGGCTATATTTTTCGTTCCAAACGGTGCACTCGAACAAGCGCTCCAAGAGAAGTGAGAGAGAGTGCGATGCATCATAAAACAACCAACGCAAAGAAAAAGAAAAATGTCCCACATTTTGTGACGTAGCAAGGCTGGCGTGGTTATGAGCTTTGCCGTTGGTGGCGGCGATGTCAGCGTTGTGGCGTCACAACCGAGCCGTTCAAAGTACCCGGGGGTGACGAGCGTGCGGCTGGCCCAATGAGCACGTAGCTTCCACAGCACTGTCAGCTTAGGGGTAAGTGGGGTGAGAAAAGAAACTTTTGTCCTCAAGTTTGAGCAACGGGCTAATCTTCTAGGGGGAGAATGGCTGTGTCCGGGCACACAAATAGGGTCCGAGCAAGAGGGGAGTCACCCTCTTCGGTCTTCATGAACTGTTCGGTACAATGCGCGATTTGTGAGTTGAGGGGAAAGCTATGAAGGAAAATGTTGAATTCCAAAGAGCGGCGCTGCTCTTCGATGGAACTTGCTACGTCATGACTACGCAGCAAGTTCCCCAATGTTGCTAGATTACCTCCCAAATAGGCTCCACATGCATCCACCAGGCGCACATTTGAGAGATCGTTTAATTAGCTTTAAAAATTAGTTTTCTTTTTGCCTTTCAACGAAAGACGTATTTTTGAGGTTAAGCTGCAACATGCAACACATTAAAGCTTAAAAAATGAGCGCTGGAATTTCGTTTCCGTACCCCTTTAAAGGAGGTGTGCAACAATTTCAGTGCTTTGCTTAAATAATTTGGAAGTTCGTGTCTCGACCTTTCTGAAGTAAAGAACAAAAACCGCTTTTGCCTGCTTGTCCTAGTTTTTATTTTAAAAATGGACAAAGATTGAGGTTCTTCGGCCACCTCTCAACTCCTTCACTCTCTTCCAAGTCACGTGTGCTGTGACGTTAATGGGGGACGAGCGGGGTTCCGGTGCAAGCTCTCTCTCTAGAGCCATCAGTGAGCAGCGAGAACTCACCCGCTCGCGACCACTGCGCCATCAACATGGTGAAAGGAGGAAAGCCTCATCCGGGTCCGGCCATCCCCGTCCGGCTCGGCCCCGTCCCCCTCCGGCTTCTGGCGGCTGTTCGCAGTAGCAGATAGAGCTGACGGTTTTGTGGACCTAGGATGGATGACGCCGCTAAAACTCCGTATAATAGAAGTTTTGCCGATGATACCAGGTTTTTGACGCATTTATATTTATGTTGGAACGACAAGATTTATAGAAAAATTACCTTTATAGAGCAAGTATTTGTACAACCTGCTACCTTTTACAAGTCCCCCATTGACGTCACGCCGCGTGGATTCTCATGGCCGCCGCTCGCGGCTGCAGGTCGGGAAATATTCTAACTTTGCCTCGCGATTACGCGGCGGGATCGCAACATTTCGGAAGGAAGGACATGTGTTTTCTGTCCTTTTTGACAAGATAAACAATGTAAAAAGTATAAGACGCAAATTCCTTTCAACGTTAAAATTGTTGCACAGCTCCTTTAACTTTGATTTAGTCATAGAACTACCTCGGGTTTGTACCTCAATGTGATTATAATATTTAAAATATCACCATCTAGCCAACGCGAGGGAGTTGTTCAATACAACTAGGAACCAAGTACGCAATCGTTATTATGTCGTTCAATTCACTTGGAAAGTATCACAGTTCAATATGTCCCGAATGGAATTTTTTTCGTGCGGTTGTTTTTTTAAGCTCTGATAATTTTTATAATAGAATTGCAAGGAAATGCTTGTGCCTTAACGGCACGTAACCCTAAACACTCTTCGATCTGAAAGAAAACAGATTAGTACCAAATATCATAAATCGTCCTAAGAGCAGATCTGCGTCTCCAGTTCAGGATGAATGGACGACAAAACGTCATTATTTCTGAGCATGCAGCGCTCGAGGCATAGGAACGGGAGCTCGCAGGCACGGGATACTCCGCGGGCTGCGTCCCAGAGAGTGCCGGGCCGCATGCGGCCTGCGGGCCGCGTGTTTGAGACCCCTGACCGAGAACATCAGTTTGCAATGCGCACAACCAAATTTATATAACAATAATCTATGGTCATCTGATTCTGTTGTTTTTAATTTCACAGCCTTCCGTGCCTGCCATCAACGGAATGGGCGACGGTTCCCAACTGGAGATGGCGTCCATCAGGGTTTGCCGAGTTCTCCGACGTCCTTGACTGGAGGCCCATGCTGTTCCAAGAGCCCATCATTGCGCAGAGAGCCTGTGTCCTGTGCGGCGTCGTGGACAAGAAAGCAGTCAGGCTTCCCTGCGTCCACACGCTGTGCACAAAGTGCCTTGCCCAGTGCGTCGAACGAGGAAGCGCTGTGCCCTGTCGACCAGGAACGGTTCTGCGAAGATGACAGTTGAACAGCTGGATCGTCTCTCTCAAGTATCTCCTGAACCGTAAAGTGAGTTGCTGGAACTCTGCGACTGTTGTTAATTGAAATGTGTCCCATTTTTATTTGCCGGCTCTCAACACAACCGGAATCGCTCTGCAGTGATGGAAGTGCTACGAACGAAAGCCTGCTGCATCTTGCACCGATAGGCTTAAGCAAAGCAAAATATAAAGTATTTCTTTATTTGCTGATTTTAATTTTCAGAGAGGTGAAGGAAAGGAAATTGGTATTATTTGGCAGGCCCTGGTCTCTACTCACCATATAGATTTCTTTATCGCCAAAGGCTCAAACACGTACATCCACAAACACACATACTAAAAGTTCAAGCTAGCAGGGAAGTCGCTGCATTTTATTGGTCTAGCCTAGGGGAGTCCAAACTATGTGCTTTTCGAGCGTCCAAGCACGGCTCGTGGCTCCCTGGTCAGCGCGCTCCCTTTCCCCTCCTGTGTCCCAAGAAGGAAACAGTTTAGAATTACAGCAAAAAAAAAGCTCACAGTCTTACAGCCTTGCACCACACTATGTACGTACAGCTGGACTGCTTTTTGACAACACAGATGTTTCCTGGGTGACCTTGTTTTTGTATTGTTCTAGGCAAAATTTGCGAACCGTTTACGTATGACGGGCGTCAGGGCAGTGGCACGGCTAGCGAACGACGCATCCAATTTCGCTTATGCGGTCGAGGCTAGCGTCTTCGGGTGCAGTGCGTTATTTGTTGTAGTCAACAATTACACTTGTCTCCTTTCTCAAAAGGACTGTTCTCCTCACATAGTCTGCCTGGCAAGCAAAGAGACCCCCCCCCCCCCCCCTTTTTTTTCTTCCGGCGGCTTCTTTGAACTTTTGTAGTTTTGTCTGCGAAACTAACCCTGATGATGAAACAGCATGTGCAGAACGATATTGAATGGAATGATGTCGCGCTTTTGATGCTGTTTGATTGGTTCCTCCCAGTGGCTCGTTGTGTCGGGCTGCGCTTTGACTTAAAGTGGCCCTGCAATCCTATTTGAGCGTCTACCTTTTTTGGTGGCTTCCTACATCTCTTGTGGTTCGGGCAACCCAGCGGGCACGGAGAGAATAACTAAATATCAGTGCGTCATATTTGAACCAGACGACGCGGAAGCCTCCTCCACCTACGAGGGCGCCCCGTGGTACCGAACGCGCGCGGCATGTGACGACATCGTGACGTTGTTGGTCCTGGCCACCTCCTGCCTTACAATACAATACAATAAAATCTTTATTTGCTTCCGAAAACACAGTACAAAATAATCCTACATAAGCCAATTTTGGCTTGTGCGTAGGGCGCGACAGATGCCTCTGCTTTTCAAAAAAAAAGAAAAAAGTGATAAAACGTATGCACTAGAGCACGCCATTGCTTACTGAACAATATTTACATTCTGTTCCACGCATTCATTAAGAGTAGTTTTATATAACATATGATGGATTTTGGCATTGATTACGTCACGTCGTTAACTATTAATGAATTTATCGAAGCGAACCAAAATTTAGGGGTTCTTTTTACTTTGTTCTATTACCCACTTTTTTGACAGCTTTTTTATTCTTTGGGATTTTACCTTGAGTAAGTCATCAGGTAATTCATTAAAAATCTTGGGTACATAATAATTTCTGGTGGCCTCTCCATATTTAGTGTATATAAATGGTTCAATAAATTTTCTATTCGGTCTTAAAGTTCTTTCTTTGGCATTTTCCACTCTATGTTTGTCGTTGAAAAAGTGTTTTATAATAATGTCGTACTTCATCTGGTCTCTAAAACGCAACATTCCTAGTTCTTTATGCATGTAGTTTTGCAAATCAGTTTCTTCACTTAGGTAACCCATATTTCTGACTATCTTTTTTTGAATCGCTTCAATCTTTAGTTGTAGATTTTTTGCACAGTGTCCGTAGACTGTTATTCCATATTGAATTGTGGATTTGCCTAGTGAATTGTAGATCATTCTTAGTATAGATCGAGGAACCAAATTTTGGATGTGATACATATGCGCCATTAATATCCTTAATTTTTTACAAATATGTTCTACGTGAATATCCCATTTAATGTGTTTATCTATGTGCATCCCTAGGTATTTGACATTTTCTGCGTATTTCAGGGGAATACATGAGCAGTTGTTGCAGTTCTGCCTGTGCATTTTTATTGGTAATTCAGTTAGAATTTGTTTCCTCGGGTCTCTGAAGCATAATACTTGTGTTTTAGGAACGTTTACAATGATTTGATTTTTCTGGTACCATTCTATTAAGTTATAAATGTCTTCTTGTATCGTCTTTACAGCTACTTCGTAATTTTTGTGTGCATATACAATTACAGTATCGTCTGCAAATTGAAAGAGCTCACTTTTTAACTTAACCTGGGCTATCTCGTTAACGTATAAATTAAAAAGCAGTGGGCCTAGTACTGTACCTTGCGGTACTCCTTGCTTGACTTTGATTTCCCTGCTATATTTTAAGCCTAATCGTACTATCTGATACCGATCATTAAGATAATTCTGAAATAAATCATGCATCTTCCCCCGAATACCAATACTGTGTAATCTATCTAGTAATATATCATGGTTTATTGTTTCAAAGGCCCTACTAAAGTCTATAAATAAGGCTAGAACGTATTTACTGCTGTCCATGTTTTCATTAACATAGTCGAAAAAGTCTTCTAGAAGATCATTGGTCCCCATATGCTCCCTGAATCCATATTGTGTGGGTGTTAATAGATTATATCTTGAGATATAGTTCCGCAGTACTTTATTAATGTATTTTTCCATTATATAATTGATCACCGGTAGAATACATACTGGCCTATAATTAAGGAATTTGTTTTTTTCGCCTTTTTTGTATATTGGTCGAACGATGGATGTTTTAAGATTTTTAGGAATATGACAACTCGAAAATATACGATTGTATAGCTGTAGCAGTGCGGGTTTCAATATATTAATGTGGCATTTAATATCTCTAGCTCTTATTTGGTCCAATCCCATTGCTTTATTAGTCTTAAGATGTTGCACAATCTCAATGAGATCGCTGTCATTCATATCCGGGAAAAATATTGAATTACTATTTCTAATTTGGTTGCTTTGTTTTTCTATTTCCATGCAGCAAAGGGTTTCGATTGATTGCACATATTCCATATTAAAGTCATTTGCTAGTACCTCTAAGTCATGTTCTGGTCCAAAGTTTGTTAGGATTGTGTCCTCAATGGTTTTTTCTTTTTTCGTCCTAACAGTTGGTTTACTAAAGTCCAGCACTGTGTAGTATCCCTTGTCTCTGAAAATTTTGTCCAATAAAAGTTCCTTTTTGTGGCTCTTATCAGCGCTGTAACTTGATTCCTAATTTTCCTGTGATTTTCTTTATACTTGTCGTTATTAGGAAAGCGCTTGAATAGTTGCCAAGCTTTCGTTTTTTCTTTAATCAAGTCATCAATTTCTTTGGTCACCCACTGGTTCTCTTGTTTACGTTTTTTTGTGCTGCATATTTGAGTTGCTTTTGCATAAATGTCCTTGAATATGTTAACAATATTATCGTATAATTTATCTGGGTTTCGTTCTTTAGCAACTTCGTTCCAGTCTACTCCTTGGATATATTGATCCACTTTCTTATTGTTAATAAATGAGCAAGTGATATTATTAGTCTTGGTATCTTTTAAAAAGTCCGCAATAGTTGCTGCTACAAAATAATGATCGGCTACTTTTTCGGAAATGACCTGTCCCTCGGACTTCCCATCCTTAGTTCGTATGTGTATGTGGTCTATACATGATTGTGTTAGTTTCCCTCCTGATACTTCTTCTCTAGTAAACTCATATATTTTCGATTCCAATCCCGTTTGTGCCATATCATCTAAGTATTTATTGGTCTGTAAACTCGGTTTCATTGTGTCTATGTTAATGTCCCCTACAACTATCATGTCATTGTCCGTGTTGTCACTTAACCAATTATCGATATCATCTAGAAATTCTTCTACATTACCATGGGGTGCTCTGTATAAGCCTAGTATAGAAGTCTTTTTATTGTTATATTCAATTTCAATATGGAGAGCCTCGGTTGAACAGAACGTTAGTTTTTTGCTTTTGTTTATCTTCCACTTTTGGTTAACCATGATCATGACTCCTCCTCCTTTCCTCCCATCTCTATTATGTGAAAATACTTCGAAATTATTTAGAAAAAACAAGGTTGCTTCATCCGTTTTAATATTAGTTTCCGAAAATACAATTACATCTATATTATCCAGGTACGGTTTTACCAAGCTGTTTATTTCATTGAAATATTTTCTAAGACTGCGAACATTGGCGTGCACGAGAACAAAACAAAACTCATTTACAGTATCGTTTACACTTTCCCACCACTTTTCAAAAGAAGGATATGTTTGTTTTCTATCCATGATAATTCAATGAACAGCAACTGGTAAATCTCTATTTAATTTTAACAAGGTCACTTTCATCTTCGATTCGAATGGTTGGCTCGCCTTCTTGTTTCCGCACGTACGAGCACCCTTCCTTGTGCCACACAAACTTGTAGCCGAGGTGTTTCGCTTTTGTTCTCGCATCAAAAAACAACTTTCGGTTTGTCGCGGTCAAGTTCTCTTGCAGATAGACGTTATCTGCGTCGGTGCCCCTCCTCAGTTTTTGTTTGTTCTGAATCCACGCGTTTCGATCATTGCGATTGATAAAACGCACAATCACCATGGGCGTTTTCGTTGCTTTGGTGGGGATGCGATGAACTGCCTCTACGTTATCAGTCGTTAACCTTGGTACTTGTATCTGGTCAGCAATTTCGTTGAGTTTTTCTAAGAGATTTTCGTTCAAGGTTTCGGCAAGTCCGTGAACTTCAAGGTTATTTTTGCGCCCGTATTGCTCCAGCCTGTTTATTTCTTTCTTTAGTTGAGCCGTTTCGTCAGTCTTTCTCTCTTTTTCCAGTTCGTTAACTCGCTTTCTTAGAACTTTTATCTCGCTGTCATGCTCCTTCATTTTTTTCAGTACTTCATCGTAGTTGTCCGACATTGTTTGGACTGACTTTTCAATGTCCATGACAGTTTGTTTCATTGTTACCAGTTCATCTACCTGTTGTTTGAGTGGTGCTAGCACTTTCAACATGCCCATTATTTGGGTCAACTGCTGTTGTACATCCGGCGTATCGTCTTTGGTTGGTTTATCTTCAAGAGTGCTCCGAGTTCTTACTTTTGCACCCTTGCATGTTTGACATTTCCATGTTTCTATAAACCCGGGCTTTTTTCCCCGGAGGGAGGTTTCGGTCACGCCTGCACAAGTTCCTAGGTGGTATTTAAAGTTGCATTCGTTGCATTCCAGAAAACCATCCGCTTCATCAATCAGTGATTTACAGTGCAAGCACAAGTCATCGGTGTCATTGTTTCGAGACATTTCAACGACACTTGCAGCCAGCAGTCAGCGACAGGGATTGCGTACTCCAATTAGATAATGGTAATTCTCCTACCTGCGGAGTCAGATGGTTAGCGTCTCGCAGATAGCCCTGTCGCTGACTGCCCCTGCCGATGCTGCGTTGTCTCTTTTGTAGGCTCTTGGCTTTGGCGCCGCCTCCGTCGCTGCCGTCACTGGTGTCGCTGTCGCCCTGGTTTCCCAGATCGACGCAGTCTCGTCCAGGCTTTTCTTTATCGGTGTCGTGCAGCTTTCGATGGCGGGTGGCGGGTGGAAATCTGCGGAGTCAGATGGTTAGCGTCTCGCAGATAGCCCTGTCGCTGACTGCCCCTGCCGATGCTGCGTTGTCTCTTTTGTAGGCTCTTGGCTTTGGCGCCGCCTCCGTCGCTGCCGTCACTGGTGTCGCTGTCGCCCTGGTTTCCCAGATCGACGCAGTCTCGTCCAGGCTTTTCTTTATCGGTGTCGTGCAGCTTTCGATGGCGGGTGGCGGGTGGAAATCTGCGGAGTCAGATGGTTAGCGTCTCGCAGATAGCC
>JAZHYW010029606.1:0-20988 GCA_037355805.1 Ixodes ricinus
CCGACGCGATGTTACATTGGCGACGAGGCGGCCGACAACTTCAACCGGCAAAGTTCTCGCTTGTTTAGGAATGACCACGGCACAGGGTAAGCTCCAGGAATTTCAAGGAACAGGATGGACAGCTTGGTCGGAGCGCATGGATTTCTTTTTCCAAGCGAACGAGATCACGGACCTCGGGAAAAAGAGAGCTCTGCTGCTGACCCTGTGCGGCGCGGAAACATACGAGACCGTACAAGCCCCAAGGGCCCCGAATAAGCCAGGAGAGGTGAGCTTCGAAAACATCCATGTCCTTGCTCCAGCAACATTACGACCCACGGCCTTCGGAACTGTTCAGCCGAAGCAAATTCCAACGCCGCGATCAACAGCCCGGCGCGTCAATCGCTGCCTATGTGGCTGCTTTGAAGAAATTAACCGCCAACTGAAATTTCAGCGTGCTGACATAGCCAGCGGTGGCGACAACAAGCGCTGGAGCATCACCAGCCGTCGACCCGTTGGTATCGAACCCAACCATGTTACCACTGGACGTGATGCTCAGAGACCGTTTAGTCTGTGGCGTGCAAGATGAGCGTCTACAGCAAAGGCTTTTCGCAGAAAAGACGCTCACGTTCAAGCAAGCTTACGACATGGCAACACGACTTGAAAGTGCGGTTCAACAGCAGCAGGAGCTTAAAGCCCCCACGGCCGACCAACATGAGATTACATCAGCGCAAGCTACAAAACGCACCTCGGAGGCGGAAAAAGTGCAAGCGGAGCCGCAATGCTACCGTTGCCATGGACGGCACAGGCAAGACGCTTGCCTATTCAGTAAGGTGTCCTGCCGGTTCTGCAGGAAGATAGGACATATTGAGAAAGCATGTCGGAACAAAGCGAGGGCGGGCGCAAGACGCTCAACCCATCACATGAGCTAAGATGAAAATCGCTATGCCGTAGATGCACATGTCAGTGGTTGTGATCATAACCACCGGTGCGACTTGCAGGAATTGAATGCGCAACACGCAAGCGGTATCGCACCAAAGTACCTCGTAACGCTCAAGGTTCAGGGAAGATCATTAGAGTTCGAAGTCGACTCAGGAGCAGCATTCACAGTTATTAGTGAAGGTACATACCGCAAGACCTGGCCATCTAAGCCTCTCGCTTGCAGAAAGAGGATGTCTAAACTTCGAACGTAGACGGGCGAAAGCTTGCGTGTTCTCGGGTCTGCGGAAGTCGAAGTAAGACATAAGTCCAAAGACTACCTTCTTCCGTTGATGGTGACAAGTGGAACTGGGTGCAACTTGATGGGAAGAAATTGGTTCCCAGCACTGAAGATACAGGTCAGCGGGTTGCACCATTTTTCGCCAAGCCAAGAGGTCGGAAAGGTTCTTCAATCACACGAGGCGGTATTCAAGTCCGACATCACGGGGTACACCGGTCCACCAGTCCAGCTGGAGCTCAAAGAACCAACTACCCCTAGATTCCTCAAGGCACGCACCATACCTTTTGCTTTGCGCCCTGTCGTAGAGTGTGAGCTAATGGCTCTGCAGAAGCAAGGAATTCTTGAACCGGTCCAACATTCAACATGGGCTACACCAGTGGTTGTGGTCAGAAAGACTGATGGCTCGGTGAGACTCTGCGGGGACTATCGGAGTATGGTGAACATCGCAGCTAAACCGGCTGCTTACCCCTTGCCCACCCCCACGAAAGCGCTGTCTAACCTCCGGGGTGGCACAGTCTTTTCAACGTTGGACCTCGCTCAGGCGTATTAACAGCTGCGAGTGACAGACACCACGGCCGAAATGCTAACAATCAACACCATGAAGGGCTTGTTCCGAGTAAAAAGACTTTCCTTTGGAGTGGCGGCAGCGCCGGCAATCTTCTAAAAAGTTATGAACATGACATTAGCAGGCATCGCTGGAGTCGCTGCATACTTCGACGGCGTTATCATCAGCGGGGCAAACGCGGAGGAACATGCCTATCGACTAGACCAAGTGCTGACAAGACTAGAGAAGGCAGGACTGAGACTAAAAGAAACCAAATGCCACTTCGGGGTCATAGAAGTCGAATTTCTGGGTCACCTGATCAATGTGGAGAGGATTCATCCCACACAAGACAAGATTCGCGCGGTGGTGGACGCTCCAGAGCCGACGAACAAGGCAGAGCTGCAGTCTTTCTTGGGACTCTTAGCATTCTATGAAAGATTTTTGCGAGATAGAGCGACGATAGCGAAGGAGCTTGTGGAGATCTGGCTGCTCTCCCCCGCGCCGACCCTCCGGACCCTAATTTCAGGCCTCCGAGATACGTCATGCCTCGTAGGAGCGGCGGTGACCTCGCGCAGCTACAAGGTCCGGCTGGACCGCTCCCTAGCCAACTGACGTCACGCGACTGGCTTCCCAAGACAAAGGGGCGAAGGCTTGAAAAGGGAAGCCGGACAAAGGAAGGCTCTCTTGGACGGCAGCTCTTGAGTGGCAGACAGCGAGGAAGACGCTGGCGCGGGATTCGACGGGACACGGACGCTGGAGCGGGGAGTGCGGGCGCGACGTTGGGTGGCGGACTCGACGAACGGACCGGACGGCGAACCTGGACGACGACGTCCCCTTGACGCGGTGTTGAGCGACTACCGCTGGGACTTGGAGAAGCTGCTGTGGCAGCGGACTTTCCCCGGCCTCGCTGATGACCGTTCCCCAATCCCGAAACCCCCTGGCAATAAGTGAGTGATTAAACTCTTTTGCCGAGAGCGAAGTATTACCGTGTCATATTCATCCGGACACACGGTTTGAGGGAATCGGAGTTAGATGTTACCGAAGTGGAGAAAGCAATTATACAGAGTTTACGTGGAAAGAATTGGGAGCACTATGCTTTAGTGATCAGTTGAAATATGATATAATAACAAGAAATGTTTTCAAAAGTGGTCATAAAAAAGAAATTATTGAGGAAAGAACGCTGCGTCCTAACAGGAAATATTCTGTACCATTAATAAGCACGAAATATGGTGAGGCTACAAGAATGTATTATGTACCGAAACTTTTTAACGAATTACCTGATGATCTGATTGAATGTAAAAATCCCTGTTCCATTAAAAACTAACACGACAATGGATCATAGCGCAGTAGAAAAAAATTAATGATTCATATGGGATTGATTAAAAATGACCTCTCCTTCGACCCAGACTACGCATATATATTGCAACCTGAGTTTTTTTTTTTTTTGTAAATATGGACCGAGGGAAAGTTATAGAATTGTACTGCTAAATTGGGTTAGTTCCACCTGTTATTGTGTTATTTTTATATATTTATGAACTGTGCCTAATCAAACTTTCTATGTATATTCGTTTTAACTCATAGTATGAGTTACAGTGTCTAGGGCGTAATATATTCAAACAGAATGTGTTACACAATTGAAGGAATCTGTATTGACCTGTCGCGTCCCACGCACAAGCCTCATCGGCTTATGTGGCTGTTGAGCGAAATTCAATTTGAAAAAAATAAAATTGTATTGTATTGTATTGTATTGTATGCCCGCATAAACTGGCGCCGCAACGTGGGGCCTGATTTTTGATCAGGCAGGCATTCCGATTCCTAACCTGTTTCCGGTTGAATTGGGGCACTGTTTCGCGCTCTTTTTGGGGGTCATCTTTGTTGCGGGAGCGCCGCACGACGTTTCGTTGCGGGCGCGCCGCGCGAAGGTCCTGACATGATCGCCTGCCTGACGAGGAGGCGCGGACCTTGACCGCTGTCTTTAGGGATTAACCCTTTTTCCCAGCCTGACAGGAATTTACTTATCCCCGTTACGAGAAGCGTCTTGAGTTTTCGCTGTTCAGGGCACCGTTGGATGCTGGCAGGTTGATCCTGCTGCGCAAGAGCGCTGTGTGCGTCGAAATTACCGCACCCCTCGAGGCCTGCAGTGTCGGGCGTCACCCCACCTGCGCCTCCGGCCGTCCACGTCAGCTGGGAAAGATGCCAGCTCACGGTTTGGGGGATGTGATGCACCTAACCGCCTTTGCTCGCGTATCGATGTATTGTTTTGAACCGCTTGTTACCGATCGGACGCGTTAGAAGGGCATCGCTCTGGGTGGAGAACGCTCCCACCGCGGATGGCGGTTGCATGGAATGTGTTTGGAAATTATCCCCGCATTGCATTTTGTCCGGGAGGAGCCTAGCGTCTCGGTTTTACTGCATGCTAGCTCCCAGTTGGCCTTGCTTGAGCTGTCAGTGCGGTTTTGAGTTTCGTTAGTTGACAGCGTTTTAAGGTACGGTATGCGCTCTTGTGGTTCCGACCAAGATCGCTTTGAACGAGTACCTTGTGGCCAGAGGCTACATTTAGGGGCTAAGCCCACTAAATCGTGCCAGATACGCGATGTCTGGTGCGCAGACATCGGAATCCAGAAAACCACAGAGTTTCCGTTTTCACTTTATCAGTGGCTGTGTGTGTGTAATGCTCCGTGGAGCCCAGTTTGACGCAATGGGGACGACCTGTGCACATCGGGTTGTAGAGTCGTGAGGTTGATTCCGTTTAATTGTGCACACAGTTGGTTCCGGATCCTCACACCGCCATATCGAGGGTTGAGCCTCGCGGCGGGAGTTACTCTTTCATTTCGTTTTCTCCGTCTCCGGAGGGGCGGCGGCTAGCGCGCGCTTTGCGCTGCCGCCGGATACAGTACGGCTCTCGGCCGTGTTTGGGTTCGCGTTGGGACGCGAGGGTGTAGAGAGCGTAGTTGGTCGTGCAGAGACCTGGATTAGAGCGATATTATAGATTTAGGGGAGAAACGCCAGCTAGGGGGGAAGAGCTGTGCTCGTGCAGTGAAGAGCTGCACGAGGGGAGTGGCGGTCTTGCGAGGATGTGACAAGTTGTTCATAGTTTTCATCCTGTACAGATGCGCGGTTGGACCGGGAAAACGTACGGTTCACGTCGGCGGGTACGTGCCCGGGAAGCCTAGAAATTATGGCAGCGGCATGGCCGTCGGCGGCCTATAACTGTTGTGCGTTGGGTCAGCCCGTCGCTGTACAAACTGCAGCCTTTGCATGAATAGGTAGCGGGTGTTGGAATCCAGCGGTAAATACGGTAGACACTTCGACGCTGCGGAAACTGTTTATGCAGAGCAAATATAGTTTATTAGCCCGTCCATTTCCAAGACCGGCCGGTTGGAATATTTGGCATTTCGGTGTCGCGCTCGTTTCGCGGAAGTTGAAAGGTGCGCGTGTGGGATACTTACATTGTTCGAACCCTACCTGTCCTCACAGTCGCAAGAAGACTTTTCAGTCATGCGGCGTGTTTACTTGGCTGGGGGCGAGCTTTGTGCGTGCCCTACTGCGTTTGTTTGTGGACACGTTGCTCCGATCGAGAACGTCGAAGAGTCGCGAGACGCGTTGACGGCGTACTTTTATTGCTCGATCCCGGCCGGCCTTGATATCAGCTGGAAGACTTTTTAGTTATGCGGTGTCGGGGTTTGGCCGGGGAGAACTCTAACGTGCGTCGATGCGCTTGTCGCGGCTGTCGAGCCCGTGCGGAGTTCGGTGCGGACCGCCGTTACGCGCTCGTCGCTCCTGTTGGGAGGTCACCTCCGAGCATTGAAGCGGTAACGTCTGGTACATGCCTAGACGTTACGGACATAGCCGTGTAAATAGGCTGTCCAATAAGATCTGCTGTTCGCACGATCTAGGTACTGTTTCCTTTGTACTGGTGTGAGTGGCCGGTATCACGGAACAACAGCCTCTCAGTAAGTTGATTATCCCTTCTGACGAAGGCGTGCTACGTAGCTTGGCTGTAGCGTGTTTGTACCTCGGGTGTCCCGAACGCCGAGTGCGTGAGTGCCCGTCTTGGATAATTTCAGCTGTTGGCAGCGAGTTTTTTATCCGTAGCTATTTCGAGTCGCACCTCGCAAACGGGGCAGGATTTTGTGGCCGTTACTGATTTACGGGAGGTTATTGTTAGTTTTTGAGGTTTTGTGCGTTCTTCGCGAGTGTGTTGGAGATTAATATTGTTGTCAGAGGCGTGCGGCTCTGACGCCCTGGTAGATTGTTTTCTGTTTTAAAAGAATGCGGTTGGGTTTTACAGGAACAAGCGTTGTATAGTGGGCTTGTACGATTTAAGTATATAGAGAGTGCTGATATTTTTTCGTTGAGGAATAGTTTTCCTCTTAGATACCTCTTGAACGTGTAGCGTGACGTTCTTGATGATTGCCTGCCCGTTAGTATTGAAATGAAGAGTTTTGTTTTTATTTCGTGGCATGTCCAACGATCGAAAGATTTTGGTTTCGTCGCGCTGTCTGATATAGCGTGCCGGTATTCGTTTTTGCGCGATTCGCTGTCTGGGATATTGGGGACGGAAGCGAACTTCAAGAGCCGGCGTGTGTTGTGTGCCTGAGTGCCCGTGCGTATTGTGAGCTGTGGTGCTCCGGATTAGTTCCTGGACCGTGCTCCGTCGGCCGCGAGCGTCCCAGTGAATCAACGTCCACCGCCCGCTGGCCTGCCTGGTTTGATGCCACTACCATTATCATCGAGGGTGCTCGTCATCATCGGTGACACTCAGCTGAACGACTTTCCTGCCTGAGGTCCTAGGGACCACGCAACCTTGCCCCCCCCCCCCGAGTCCGAGCCTTGAGGGGAGGGAGGTGTGGAGATCTGGCTCCCCTCCCCCGCGCCGACCCTCCGGACCCCAATTTCCGGCCTCCAAGATACGTCATGCCTCGGGGGAGCGGCGGTGACCTCGCACAGCACAAGGTCCGGCTGGACCGCTCCCCTAGTCAACTGACGTCACGTGACTGGCTTCCCAAGACAAAGGGGCGAAGGCTTGAAAAGGGGAAGCCGGACAAAGGAAGGCTCTCTTGGACGGCAGCTCTTGAGTGGCGGACAGCGAGGAAGACGCTGGCGCGGGATTCGACGGGACACGGACGCTGGAGCGGGGGAGTGCGGGCGCGACGTTGAGTGGCGGACTCGACGAACGGACCGGACGGCGAACCTGGACGACGACGTCCCCTTGACGCGGTGTTGAGGACTACCGCTGGGACTTGGAGAAGCTGCTGTGGCAGCGGACTTTCCCCCGGCCTCGCAAATGACCGTTCCCCAATCCCGAAACCCCCCAGGCAATAAGTGAGTTATTAAACCATTTTGCCGAGAGCGAAGTACTGCTGTGTCATGTTCATCCGGGAACAGGGTCTGAGGGAATCGGAGTTAGATGCCCGCAAGCTTTATAGCCTACTGGAGCAGAAGGCAGAATGTCGATGGGAGGACAGACACCGTAAGGCTTTCCAGAAATTGAAGCAACTAGTAGAGCAGTGCATTGTGCTGGCGCACTATTATGAAAGGAAACCGTAACTGTTGTCCTGCGTCGCTTCACCATATGATGTGGGTGCCGTGCTGGCACAGTTGGACTCAGACGGCCGAGAGGCTCCGATTGCCTTCGCGTCCAGGACGCTAGGAACCTGCGAGCGAAACTATTTTCAGCTTGACCGGGAAGGCCTGGCCATTGTGTTTGGGGTCAGCCATTTCCATCAGTACGTCGCAGGACGGAGTGTGATCATCTACACAGACCACCAGCCTCTGCTGCGCATCCTCGTAGCTGAGAAGCCTGTTCCACAAGTCCTGTCACCGAGGATGACCCGGTGGTGTGTCAGACTGTCAGCTTATAACTACGAGTTAAGGTACCGACCAGGAAAACGCCATCAGATTGCGGACGCCTTTAGCCGGCTTCCGCTGTCAACCATTGAAAATGAGCCGGAGGTTTCAGGAAATATCCTGATGTTTGAAGCTTTGTCCCGTCCACCACTGTCCGCCGAACAAGTGGCGAGAGAAACTGCAGCCGACAGCGTCCTTGCGAATGTATACCGAGCCACCCTAGAGGGTACCCTTGGCCGGTTACAAACACCGGAGTACTCGGCCTACAGAACCAAAGAGGCAGAGCTGTCAAACCACAGAGAATGTGTAAGTTGGGGAGCACGAATCGTGATTCCTACACAACTAAGAAAAAACACGATGGCTCTGATGCACTCTGGACATCCCGTGATTGTGGCAATAAAAGCAAGCGCTCGGAGCTACGTTTGGTGGCCCGGAATAGACACATATATCGAGACAGCAGTTGCAGAATGCAGCACCTGTTAGATGCACCGAAAGTGTACACCCAAAGAACCTATCCCTTTCTGGACTAGGCCATCAGAGCCATAGGACACCCCTCACTTGAACTTTGCAGGTCCGGTCAATGATCAGGTCTTCCTGGTTGTGGTGGACGCTTTTACGCAATGGCTGGAAGTGCGGGTAGTCCGCAATATGACCTCGACCGAAGTCATTAGGGAACTACGGGCCATTTTTGTGACATTCGGCCGGCCAAAGAAAGTTGTGTCCGACAATGGTGCAGCGCTGCTGTCCGAGGAAATTATTACGTTTTACCGGAACAACGGCATCGTGGCGGTGAGAAGTGCACCGTACCATCCTGCCACTAATGGACAGGTGGAACGCATGGTACAGGAGCTAAAAATCGCTCTCGCCATGAGAGGGAAGGAAGAACTAAGGTGTGCGCTGGCAAGGGTTTTGTTTAAACAACACATTACCATTCACGTCGCCACGGGCAAAACGCCAGCTTGGCTGATGCATGGAAGGGAGCTTCCATCAGCTTTGGAGCGACTAAAATGTGTTGTGTTTGAAAAACCGTGAGGACGGCCGATTCTTCTACCCTTTCTGAAGGACCTGAAATAACGGCCGGTTCCACGGACTCACATGAACTGAGTGTGGGACAGGCAGTTTGGACGAAGAAGTTTCCAAGCAGTCAAGGTTGGATTACTGGAGTGGTCGAACGTCGAATGGGCCTACGCTCATGGATGGTCCTCATTGATCAAGGATTGGTGCGTCATCAGCGCAACATTATACGAAAAAGATGGACAAACGCCGAAGTGCGAGAAAAAGCGGACACGTGGCCTCCTGTGTGGAACAGCGAGATGGACAGCTCGGCTTCAACGCAGCCACCGTCGCACAGCTCTGACAGTCAGGCCCAACCAACCAGATCACATCCGGGAGCTGGCGACAAGCCAACGACTTCGCCTCAGGAGCCAGTGTCAGCGTCTTCGACGGCTGGCACTAATCCGGTTTCGGTCACTGATGTTAAAGGAGGTGGGATAGCCTGCGCATTTCAATCGAGAGACTTGCCCGTCGAAGCTTGTTTACATGGAATGGCAGCATGATTTTGTAATTGCGTTGTTGAGACTTAACCGCGCAATGCCTCCGCTTAACAAGCTTTGAGTGCGCCGAGTTGGAAAGGTAGAAGCGGCTTTTTCCCCCTGGGCTCATAGGACCATGCAGACATAATAAGGTAAAATAAAAAGTCGCAGATCCAGGAATCGTAACGAGTGTTCAACTGGAAGTTCGTGCGTAATGTCCAATGGGTTCATGCAGCCTTTAAAGCTGTCTAGAACTTCGGCAACCATGGTTGTAAAGTCGTGATCACTGGTCTCTAGCACGATTAAATAATCGTGAACATACCGGAAGACCTTTATAACTTTGGAGGTATCCAAGGTGTGCTGTAACTGCCTGTCTTGGTGGGCAAGATAGATGTCGCTAAAGACAGGGCAAGGCATGATCCTATGCAGACTCCCTGCTTTTGGTAGGTATGTGGACTATCCCAAGTAGCGAACGTGGATTTGTAGATAGAGGTTAATCAAGTTCAAAACTTCTCCTTGGAATATGCCTGATGCATTCTGGAATGCAATAGCGCCATAGGTGTCTATGCTCTCCTCAATGCGCTGTAGAAGACGGTCTTGGGGCAGGCATAGTAGAGGTCCTTAATATCGATGGAGAACACTTTGATATTTTTTGGCCCTGATGCTCCTGAAGAAGGGTGAAGACGTCGTAGACCCAAGACCGTCTTCTACAGTGCATTGAGGAGAGCATAGACACCTATGGCACTATTGCATTCCAGAATGCATCAGGCATATCCCAAGGAGAATTTTTGAACTTGATTAACCTCTATCTAAAATCCACGTTCGCTTCTTGGGATAGTCACACATACCTACAAAAAGCAGGGAGTCTGCATAGGATCATGCATTGCTCCTGTCCTTGGTGACCTCTATCTTGCCAACCAAGACAGGCAGGTACAGCACACCTTGGATACCTCCAAAGTTATAAAGGTATTCCGGTATGTTGACGATTATTTAATCGTGCTAGAAACCAGTGATCACGACTTTCCAACCATGGTTGCCGAAGTTCTAGACAGCTTTAAAGGCTGCATGAACCCACTGGACATTACGCACGAACTTCCAGTTGAACGCTCGTTACGATTCCTGGATCTGCGACTTTTTATTTTACCTTATCATGTCTGCTGGTCCTATGAGCCCACTGGGAAAAAGCCGCTTCTACCTTTCAACTCGGCGCACTCAAAGCTTGTTAAGCGGAGCATTGCGCGGTTAGTCTCAACAACGCAATTACAAAATCATGCTGCCATTCCATGCAAACAAGCTTCGACCGGCAAGTCTCTCGATTGAAATGCGCAGGCTATCCCACCTCCTTACTAACCCTAGTGAAAAAAGTCATTTGTATAAGAAATTTCTCGTGTCCAATAAACACATATGAATCATACAAGATATATAAGAACATATGAGAAGCATATGAGAACTACATAAGAACTATATAAGACATATAAGAACCACATAAGCAAGTTATAAGAAACTTCTCAGAAATTTCTTATATGGTTCTTGTGTGTTCTTATATGGTTCTTGTGTGTTCTTATATATCTTATATAGTTCTTATATATTTCTTATATGGTTCTTATATAGTTCTTATATGTTCTTATATTTCTTGTTTGATTCATATGTGTTTATTGGACACGAGAAATTTCTCATACATATAAGAATTTTCAATAGGGAACATCAGTGACCGAAAGACTCATCAAAGACATCAAGCAAGGGGACCACATTAAACAAAAAGAAAGAGAGAGCCAAAAAAACGATCATTGTTCCATATATTCACAACTGTTCCCACGGTCTAAAGAAAATAGCTAATAGAGTTAACCTGGACATCGTCTTCTCAGCCCTGAACAAACTTCATAGCTTGTGCAAGAGAGTAAATCAACCCACAAGAACCACAGTCAGGTGCACGAAGAAACATAAAAACAACTACGTACAGTGTACCGAAAAGGTGGTCTACTCCTTCCCTCTGTCCTGTGGACCACAATACATAGGACAGACCGGACGGTGCGTCAACGATCGCCTTCGTGAGCACAACTGCACCATCACCAACAAAAACTCCGGACACCTGGGGAATTCACTGTCGAAACTGTGGCTGCTCAGCGTAGCTGGAGTAATGCACAGTGTTAGGCAGGAACTACGACAAGCTAACAAGAGAAATTATGGACGCAGAGAACATTGCCAGACAAGAGGAGAGATCTGTCAGCACTCCTTCCATAATGTTATCCAAAAAAGAACTGGAGTACTTAGCCTTACAATCATTTTATGAACATGGTTAAAATTGCGCACAAACAGAAAGGAACAGTGAAGAGGGAAGAGAGAAGAGACAAGCGCAAACTCACAACTCGATGTATTGAAGAAGAAAGAAGAACAGCCCGCGTTGTCAGCTCGAGCCAGAGGCCACACTCGCACGGGGGCACCCGAGCACGCGGAGGATACACACCATCAACCACACTCAAACGAATGTAAAAAGGCCATTTCTCTTGTCAGTTAAAGCCACAGAAGGATGGCTGACGCAACGCTAGCCTAGGCGGAGTATAGTAAAAGCCTAAAAATTTCCCTTGTATGTTTTTTGTAGAATCCGCCAATTATCGAGGGTTTTTTTAAAGATGGTTTGTTTTGTAACATGCTTCTCCCAATTAGGTTGTTTAAAAAACACATTTTTTCTTTGCAGTTACCCTTTAAGACAAAGCTGTATCATAGAAAAAGTTATACAAAAAACAGACCGTGAAATCATTTAAGCTTCATGCTCACCACCCCGCATACATCACAACAATATCTCTAAGTATGAGTAAAATAAGTAGAACCTAACGGCAGGAATGAGAGTGCACGACACTATGTGCAAAGATTGCTAACCCTCAAAGTTCTCTTAAAATCCCCCAAAATACGTGAAGTGTGAAGATTTTTCTTCTTAACAATCGCAGTTGTTTTTGCCTACTCGATATAATTAAGTTTATACAAAAAGCAACAACAGAACATTTCAATCATAGTACCGATGTGTCAACGGCGACTGCAACGCTATCTTTGATAAATAAATTCTAAGCTTTGCCAACGCTCATGGCGCAGGTATTTACTAAAATTGCCTGCGCGTCCCCGCGTTGTGCCGGCCATGTCTGATGGCTGGCGGAGTGCGCTTCTCGTCTACATTAGGAACATTTAAAGACCGTTTCCGCCCTTCTTTATGGTTCTCCGCAACGAAGTGAAAAACTAGGCAGACAGCCTCAACGTCACTCATGGCCAGTGGTGACGTTTTTGAAGTGGAAGGCTTAGCGGAGGGAGAACGAGGGTTTACACAATCTGAACACCCTATTCGTAAGGAGGTGACGTAAAGGACTCGCCTGCGTAGAAAGTGATTTCTACAATTAAAAAAAAAGAAAAGAAAAACAATGCAAACGGTGCCACGGTTGACACGCGTGCGTAACAGAAGTCGGTCGTCGTAAAATCATCTGTGCATAACATTTCGCAACAACTTCACCTACCCGCCGGATGCCGGGTGTGGATCATCCCCTCTTCTACAGAAAACAAAATATCCCACGCATAAAGCTGCTTTCTAACATGAAGCGTTTTGTAAACAAGACATTACAGTGTCACCTATTATGTTGATTCATGAAAGCGCGCCATATTGCTACCCCGTGAGCCGGCGCTTCCACATGAAAATATATGTTTCCAGACTCACCATTGGAGGCGTTGATGGCGCGAGAAAGGTGGTGGCACCATATTAGCGCGCGCGACGATTACACTCTCGCGCAGCGCAACTGACCAAAAACTCTTTGTGAAATAAAAATGGCTCTACGTACACCTCAGCACTTCTTATGGGTTGTGAATCCGAAAGCACGCACGCCGCTTTTCACTCCCTTCTTTAATGTGCGGCGTGCAACACGCTTACCTTGGGCGTGGAACGGTGGAGCCGCTGGCTCGCGGACACGCAGCGCCATCGGGTGAGCGATCGTTCAGACTGTCGTGTGCCTTGCGGCGCGATGAAGGAACCGTAGAGCTATTACAATAAACGCTTGAGGCTCAGCTGGCGCTAGTGTCTACGGGACTTCCGGTTGCAAATTGAAGCAGGCAGCATGCAGTCTACTTTTTCAGCCTTCCTTTGTATTCCTATGGGAAAACGTACGTGCTATTTTTTCTTCGCCAGGGATTAATAGAAATCAGCGTAGTTTCTTTACTCGTAACGGGTACTATGTAGTTTTATTCGCACTATAAAAGTGTAATTAATTTATTTAATGTCTTTTTGTTATTACTGCGCGATGTTTAAGTTAGCATTAATTGAGGCCCAGGTCTATGTTGTACGGCATTATATGTCAATAAAAGCTATGAATTCAAGGAAAAAGAACAACAATCGTATTTATTTCAGAACAACAACACTCGGTTACTGCTTTATTTTGAATATTCATGCAAAGTTTGTTACTAATCCAGTAAGTGCTCTTCGTTCCATAACTCCATGCTTCGTTCTTGTCTTTTATGATTGTTTGATGTGGCATATATTAGCAACCTTTTGTGGTTTTGTTAAGCTGATTTACTCTGTGTGCTTTATAGCATTGACTGTATAAGTAAATACGCATGGCATATTAGCAGTCTGCAACGCCAACATGTATTTTACATCGGTATTGGGCTATTATAGCGCAGTGTTCGACGCCTGAATTTTAAAGAAAAACGCTCTAACCGGCACATATTTTTGTACATCCGATTGTAAAACTTCCCAAACTTTTTATTCTGTCACAACACTAAGCAATATTTGCTCTTATAATCGAGCGCGAAGAGAAAAAGCATTTGCGTTTTTCCATAGGAAAGCATTACCGGAAGTCAAATTTAGACTGCTTGCTATCTGCTTCAAAATGGAACAGCACACTAGCGCCACCTGAACCTCTAGCGTTGATTGTAATAACTCTATGGAAGGAACAGACAGCAACGTAATTCCCAGCAGAACGAACCGCTTGGTTTATTCCATGCGCAGTATATATTGCCACGCGCCGTACAACCGGTAAGAGGCGAGCGGACGCGGTGATCAGTGATAACACAACAGTGTGATAACACAGTCAGGATGACACCACACAAACTGACGAGCAACGGCCAATGGGAGCATCGTCGACGCTCGCCAGTCAATGGGACCGAAGTGTAAAATGTGCCGTTGGCCAGCTTTGCGCGTGGTTTCATTAAGGTGCCGTTCGGCGCGGTTTCAAAGCTGATGACGTCGGCTCGCTCCATGAGACAATTATTGCTTTCGAATTAAAAAAAGGTGACCGAAGAGAGAAGGATTGTAAGGAAGAAAATAAAATGACTAAGGCTTCATCTTTTATTAACGAAGGCTCGCAAAAAGAAAACGTAAAATTATCTCGTTTTGGTAGTTCCAGCAGCAGTCGGGAATATTTTGAAGCATATTTGAACACCGTACTTCTAGACTGAGTTCAAACAAGCTCGCAATATTGCTGATAGTCACTAGTATTTTCTTGAGATATTCTTACTGTTTCATATTTCGGAATTCCCTAAACCTCCTCGACCAGTGGTGCCGTCTAAATTACGAACAAACAAAAATAGTTATCAACAAGATTGAATCTTTTATGATTTTTTGATACAAATTGTTTTACTTGAATTATTCGGAATCCGCCATGAAGAAAAATACGCACTTTCCCACGGTCAAAAGTAATAGAACGCAGTGGCTGACTGGAGCTACTTAGGCAGATCGTATCTGTCGATGACTGTGTCAAACGTTTGGATGATGACAAATCAAGACGCGACTGGTGCAGTCTGAATATGTTGACGCTTAATCCTCCTAAGAATGTTGTTTTGTCTTTCTCTAGGAAGTTAAGGCCTATTAATTTCTGTTATCAACTTGGCAATGCCATTTTGAAAGCGCCGAGTGCACCCGTGATATTAGAGTTTATACAGACTCTTCTCTGCCAGTCAGTACACATGTCAATATCATTGTCAATGCCTCCTTCTGTACGTTGGATATCGTTTCTAGAATTACATGTGAGTTTCCCATGCAGGCTACATAATGCGATTATACTTTTATTTTATTAAATAAGTCAGATCTGGAGTTTTCCTGAGTCGTTTGTAATTCTTTTGTACGCACGCATCAAGATATTTCTGAAAACGCCCAGAAACGTTTCTTTCACGTTTTTGTTTTATAATCGTTATGTCGGTCGCACAGTTTACTTCGGATATAGAAGGCTTTTAAAGCGATGTACACTCTTAGACAAAAGGGTATCAAAAGTCTTCCCTAAAGGGAGGAACGGTCTTGCAACCTATGTTCATCTAGAAAGGGAGAAACTTTCGTCCCTGAAGCAGGGGAGCAAATTGTTCCTCCGTCGCCTGCATCTCATTATGGCGGCCCTGAATCGAGCAAATCGAGTTTAATAAGGCTTAACGAGGACGCTACGTCTCTTGTACGGGACGAGAGGAGCAGCAAATAAAAGCGTAACACGAGCTTTCCGCGAACTGTGTTTATTTCCGAAGCCAGATTCCCCCGCAGGTACAGAAACTTGCGTTTCGAAAGCAGTTACTCAGTCGTCTCGTCGTCAGCACTGCGATGTTAAATGGAGACACCCGATACCCAGTTACTTCGTGCACTTTACGTCTTACCTTTGCTGTTCCTCGAGTCAGAATTCCTTCGTCAACCGCACATCACGGAGGAATGGCAAACCAATCCACGAAAGCCAAAAGCCGCTCTAAATAGAACAAACTCGAAGCCGCTGTTTATCGCGTAGCTTGAAAGAAGGTTAAATCGCTTGCCACCAGATGGCAGGGTCAAGCAGAGTAATTGCAAGTAGCTAGGCTAGGTGGCGCTAGGTACCGCCCAATTCATGTTCTACAAGAAATATTTTTCTTTCTTCAGGCCATCATTGCGCTTCGGGATCTTCTACTATACACCCATGTTGATATCATACGCATACTACAAGCATCAGGTGAACATACATTGAGCTCATACACATACATGGCACATACAAACATCACTACAACGGCACACTAACCCGAACTCTACACCCGAGCTAAGCGTTTCCGTCTGGTCGTTTTGAACGTACGGAATTTCTCGGTGACTGCCTAAGCAATAAAAAATATTCCCAGCATGTTGATTTTTTTCAGCAATGTCATACCTCTGGGAGTATATTGAATGGCTCAGGTGATGAATCTCTTATTAAAAGGTAAACTCTCGATCATGCCGTAATTATTTGAAAGCCAATAAATCAAGCCGCTCCAATGCGGTTCGAAGCCATGAGTTTGTTTCCCCGCACGGCACGTCGTAGCCTGTATTTCTATTGTAGTGTTTGTTTTTCTATTTGTGCTGTTCGCGCACGGCTGCAATTTCCGTCTTGAATTAATCTCTGTAGAGCGGATATTCACTCAGCTGGAAGTGATGCTTCACGGGCAGAGAAATCGCTTTTCGATCAACTTGAATGCAGGTCAAAGCCGCGACTTGCGGCAGGTGTTAACTGAACGGAGCTACGCCGTGGCGAGCTCGAAAGCTTCTTGCGCTCATCCCAGCGCCACTTGGAGGGCAGTTTCTCCAGGAACCATAGTATATTTAAACAGCAAAATAAAGGGTAGTTTTTTTTTTCGATTTTACCTACTATTTTTTTTAATGCTAAAATTCTAAACTGCAAATATACGTACTTTTCGTCATTATTTCGTACTGTTCAGTTCTTTCCCTAGAGCGCAATCGCTCTCGAGGAGGAGACAACCGACAGTCACATTGGCCACTGTACTATAGGAGCTTACTGTTCAGACCAGCGTTCCAACATGACTATCCGCACGTCGATCGATTGCACCTAATCCCTCAAGTGGTCTTAAACTCTTTAATGTAAAGCGGAATGTCAACCTGCGACACCCCGCCCCCTCCGATCACGGCCCGACCAGCGGCATCAATGCCCGACAGTTTACGTCATGCATCTCATCTTGTTGTTACACCACTGATACGCGAACACACGGTCACATCGGCGATAATTCCAGTCTTCTGTTCACAACGCACAACACTGCCATCACGACGTTGCTGCTATGTTGCTGACACGCAGAAATACAGAGCCACGTAGACTGCCGGTTGGCACTCGGCATCGGAAAACAGAACCGAACTCAGCACGGAAGGCACCCAGGCAGCCGGCAGCAAAACCTGCCTGTCTTGGACGCAGTTCCTGCGATTTCCATAACTTCGAAAACGTCGACACAGTTCCGCGTGGTTCCGCTACTGTAGATCCGCGTGGGTCCCGCAATCCGGAGACGGCCATCTTACCCAGTGTACGTAGCCCTGCTGGCACTGCTTCGGAACTTCGATGTTTCTAGCGGCTTCGTTTGCTCGTTTGATAAATTTAGTCATGAAAACGTCAATGCAACCGAAATGGTCTGCACGTTTGGACTAGAAGACGGAATTACAGACGGCCTTCGCTGCCGCTGAAGCTCAATCAACTCAACAACATTTATTAAACAACGTGCGCGACGTGCTCGAAAAACGAAACCGAAAGAAGATGAGTCGGGAGGGCGAAAGCTTTCTCCCGTCTGCCTGGAGAAGGAGAAAAGACATTTCGTTCCTCCCTTTTTCTCGTGTCCGCTTGGGGGCGCATCAGTAGAAGGGAGGAAGACGCGCCGTTGCTACCTTTTTCCTCCATTTTTTTCTTAGAGTGTAGTGCGAAACCTTGAGTGTTAGGCGAAACGACGAAGATTTCATAGTTTTGTTTAAATACCGTCACGGTGTAATTAATTGCCCTGGTTTGAATTCAGCGATTAATATTCATGTTCCAAGACCATTTTCGCAAATTTATCTCGACTTTTATATCGATCAAATCTTCTAATCTTGCCCCATGACTCGCATTCAGAACTTGTATATATCGACGCTTCATGCATTGAGGTTTTGAGCCCATATTTCATGGTGTTCAAAGTTTTGCTTCATAATCTTTAAAATTTATTGTTCCCCTTATTTGCTATAGTGCCGCGCGCGCAGCTGGCCAAGTAGGCAGCGCGCTCGTGGCCTAATGGTTATCGCGCTTACGTTCCGCGCAAAACGCCAAGGTTCGATGCCTGGCCGCGGGTACACATTTTTTGTTGACTCTGTAATGTGATGTTCTGGTAAATTTAAGAACCTTGTTGCTGATTCGAGGATAGAATATTCTACGCGCCGAACCTTCTACGCCGATTGTTCCAGAAGCCCACGCGTGTACAAAGGGGCTCCGCGTGGCTAGCCACAGTCAGTGTCGCCCCAGCGTTCGATCCCGCTGTTGCGCCGACTTCGACGTTCGCGACGCTCTGTTATCTTCTATTCCCTTTTTGTTTTGGGGACAAGCTCGCCCCATAAAACGTCTATTTCTTCCTCTTCAATTATTGTTCTTTTGGTCAACACCCGTGACAATATGTATACTGTGCATCGTTACAAAGGAGAAAGCTGGTCACGAGCAAAAAACAAATGAATGAATTAAAGAATGATTCTTGTTCGTATCCTTTACCCTGAGCTAATGACACGCGTTAGTTAGCGCAATTAGATTATGCATAATGATTAATATGAATTTCCAAACGGTTTGCTTCTTTTTTCAGGGTCGTGGAATTTATTGTAAGCGAGACATTTTCATTGCGCGGAAGACCCTGCTCTGTGGAGGGGGTTTCCTCTTTCACTGCTAGAGGCTGCTACACTTACGATGCGCATGCTTCGCCCTCCGTGGTGAGTCATCGCTTTGAGCGTTCTGAATATTTAATATGACCATTTAGAGCGAATTAAAAACAAACAACTGCTGAGTACTTTTGCGTTCGAAACGTTGAACAAAATATAGACAGGATTACTGATCACTGTCGTTTTCCATCCACATCCACTGCCATTTATAAAATTAATAGCCGGGCCATACTAACATTTATCGGATGAACAGCTTATGTGGTTTAACTTATTTTTCATTGTATTTCTAAAAAAGGCGGAGCTGATATATCGAGTGTCTGATTTTAATTTGAAGAGATGTTTTCGATAATAACACAAGTGACATCATTACCGTTTATTTACTAGGCTCGTCAAAAAAAGCGATAACCGTCAAAATACGTTTGCTAATAAACTGAAATTTCTTCATGCTTTTTAGTGACTGATTTTAGGATTCATGTTAAATTGCAGTTTAATAGACAGGTTCTAAGAGGTTAAACCAATTTAAACGGTTCGCGAAACCCCAACAGGCTTCGAGATAGTTGTCCATATTTTTGTTTTTATCTTCTGATTTTGAAAACTAGACGCAGAACGAACGCCCCAAATTAACCCCTAATATTGCAACCAAGCGTGACGTATTCTCTTCTCGCATCTCGTGTTTACCAGGATAGCTTGTCCTTGGCGGATGTGCCAACGCTGAACTGCCGACATTATGACGAAGGGGCCAAAACGATTTTGCCAGACTTTATGCATCATTATGAATGCGAGTTCCAGCGCGTCTTCTGCGTTCAGATTTGAAGTTATGACACAAATCGTTTTTTACACGACTCTTGCCCGTTCTTGTGTTTACTAATAACGACCATCCCTTACAAAACTGATCAATGAGTTTCAGTTGAATTTCTGATGTTTTCTTATAGAATACAAAATAAACTCAATAAAACCTCATTGATACTTTTGTAGGGACAACTTTAAAACTGTACTTGCAACAAAACCCAACAAGCGATTTATAAAACAAAATATACATTTAACCAGAATATTACGACAGCAATTGCCCGATCTAAAGTCCGCCGAGCCCAGTTAGAGCGCTGTGAAAGCAACATTTCTCTAACTTCCACCCCTTTTTTGAAAATCGAAATGATGTTCCAAATATTACCAAGCTCCCTGTATGAACGTGTGACGGGTATATTTTGCATTTGCACTTATTTTTTGTTTTGTCCGTACCATTTACAGACTACCTAAGATTTATAATTAAAAATAAATACGTAATTAAGAATGGTCCCAAGTGCGATCCTCTTTTTTAGACAACAAAAATTATTTACGAGTAGTTTTGAGCAAAATGTTCTTTGTGTCTCCCGTTGGCGGAATTGAAGCTCGGTTGAGATTCCGAAGTTTGGCCCAGTATTTTTGTGCTTTAAGCACCCACTGACGTAAATATTTGTCGCAGGTTAAGAAGTACTGAGAGGCCGTTGTTCTCCAACGCGATTCGCGGAAAGAAACAAATGGTGGTTTTTAGAAAAGGGGATGTTAGCCCTGTGGCAGATAGGATAGGAACTCCGAGAAACAGCTACCTAGTGGCACTTCTTACACCAAATTGGCTGCTCCTGGGTGGCCGTAATGCTTGGGTATAATAGCGAGTTATATACAAGTGTTTTGTCTAAATCTCAAAGTGACCTGATTGCTACATCAAGGGAGGCCTTAGCGAATCTACAAATCACGTTGCCACCTGGCCGCCACGACTAATGCTAAGACGCTGACTGCAGCGCGACCACGGTTAAGTGTCCGCGACTGACCTTACAGCTTGCCGCGCGTTAAAGCGCTGCTAAACTCTAACGTAACGCGCGCACAGCCCAGAGACGTTATGCTAGCAAAAACCACACTTTGGTGTCTCACTTAGCCGGCAGGCACGGATGTCGCTGGGGCGAAAATTAGTTTATTTGTATGCACCCATTTTGTGCCGGCAACGTTAAAATTGCTGGAGCAGTCTCCCATCAGGCATTGCGAGCGCGCTGGCCAGGTGAGAGTTGTAGTTGAAAAAAGAAAAGCGCGTTCGAGCTTGTGGGGATTCCTGTGGTCTCCTTCTTCGATGGCTGCGATAACGGCCACAGGTCGGAAGACTCGGCCTCCTTCGCCGTGAGCTCCGACCTGTTCGTGAGCGCCTGGCTTGGGGGCCCTCCTCTCACTCCCTCTCGGGGGACCTCTTTCCGTCCCCCGCTCGCATGCGAATCACGGCTGACCG